>WUQG02103807.1:0-25633 GCA_011317285.2 Androctonus mauritanicus | reverse complement strand
ACTCAAAATTTTTATAACAAAATGATATAGGTAGATCTATTATATTATCTTTTATTAAAAATGTGATATTATTGATTATTATGTAAATATTAAAGTGAACTACATATTAATCTGATATCATTGATTTTTATATCAAATAACAAATTTCATTTATTTCGGTTCTTATTGTCATATCTAGTTAAATTTCATTTAGTCATTGAAATATGAAAAAATTTTGAATGTTTCTAGCTATTATTAATAAAAATAGATTTATTTTATATAAACAATCTATTATTCTAATAATTATAAAAAAAATTAGTTATGATTCCATGCTATATCTGAATTCTTCTTCCCTATGACCAATTAATTATTATCCTTTCTAATGATGATAAAATCAATGTGTATTATTAATTACAATAGGTTGTCTTCTTATCCTATTAATTTATTTCGAAATTTATGCATAAGTTAAAAACCAACTAAGTCCAGCAATGCTCAAATTTGATTTATATGAACATATAAATCAAATTTGAGCATTGCTGGACTTAGTTGATTATTAAAACATATAAATCAAATTCTAGCAATATCAATAAATGAAATTGCTAGATAAAATAAATGAGCATACTGCAAGCACAGATGTATAAATTTATGGTCAAAAGTAATATTTTTACAAGAAAATAAATTGTTTAATAAACTTATTATTCACATTTGCTAAGAAATTCAGTATTAAATAAAAAGACTAATGTCTATTTCTGAAACCATATAATATTCTTAATGAAACTATTTGAAATATCTTTAAAGTGATAAATATTAGACTTTTATCTTAAATGCTATCCCATACATTTTCTCTACTCAAACATATTATATTTAAAATATTTATCTATAATAAATCATTATGAAATTTCTAATGATAATCAAGTTTAATGTGAAGTTTAATTTAATAATCATAAAAAATTTTTAATAGAAAGAATTTTATTGGATTTATGCATATTTTCAACTACACATATTCATTATACTACATTTTACAAAGGTCAAATTTGAATTTTAAAATACTTGTAAAGAATAATTTGAATGTTTCTTTGTTATATGTAATTTCAATTGGCATAAGTAGGCAAATTTTTTGGAACATAAATTACAGGTATGTGGAAAGGAACCTTCATGCATTTTCATGTGTGATCTGAGACTGCTTCGCCACTTGAATGCTTTACCACAAACTTCACATCGACAATTTTCTTTTGATGTCGAATGTCTATTAAGATGAATTTCTAAGTTACTTTGATAATTAAATTGCTTTTTACAAACAGGACATTCAATGCTTTTGGGCTTCTCCTTATCTTGCATATTATCTTGACATTTATCTCCACCTAAAATAATTATCATCAATAATCAATATTTATCATTAAATAAAACTTTTGTATAATTTTTTTGAAAGATAATGAATATCTAAAATATGGAAATGTATTTTGACTGTATTAATTTAAGACAAACTCAGTATTTTTCTTAAGCACATTAATTTATTATAACAGATAACACAAGATTTCAAATATAGTTATTATTAGACTACAATTTATTAATGACTATTTTTGAATAGAAAAGATTAGAACTATTTTACTTATTTGTTTATTTAATAATACTCTTAAATTGTAAATAAATAAATAATATATATATATACTATATAGACTTTTAAATGTTTTTGAAAAAGACAAACATATTGAAAATATTGAAAGCATATAAAAAGTCAATTATTGAAACTTTATGCAAAGTCATCAATAGCAATCTTAGTGCTATTGATGACTTTGCATATTTATTCTCAGGCAGTGTTAGTTCTCATTGCTTATCTTTGTATTGAAATTTTAGGTTAGGCATTTGAAAAAGTTACAGTAATTATGGGATAATTTGATTTTTTGTGTTATCTGTATACTTTTGCAATCTGATTAAAATAGTAATGTAATGAATAGAAACAATGATCACTGTTAATCAATAATTTGATATAAATGTTGTTAAACAGTGAATTTCAAGGAAACTTTTTTTATATTCAAGAATAAAAAGTTTATTTGATTTATTAAAATTGTAATGCATTCCTCCAAAGTAAAATAGAAAATAATTTACAGAAATAAAGTACAGATAATTCTTGACTTATAATAAATTCATTTAAAACACCCAGATCAGTTGTTGATGTAGTCTTAAGTTGGAAATATTTTATATTTATTGTCCATTCACTATGATTATTGGTCATAGCACAATAGAACATTATAATAAACTTAATAAATACAAAACTAAAAGAATTAGATACAAAATGGACTCTGCCAATATATCAGATCATTGAATATGGAATATATGTATGTAAACTGTATTAACCAATACAGGTAATGCAGTTCACATACACTGCAATATGTAAAAAAAAAAACAAGCTAACTTGCATTATGGTCATAAGGAATCTAAAATAATGGTGTCATAATCAAATATAATATTATAATATCTATATAATATTATGCGCTTAAATATATTTTAATTCAGGATTTAAAAAACTTTAAGCACAATTGATATTTCTGAAAAAAATATTTTATTTACAAAAACAAAGAATTTTTTTTTCATAAAAATGAAATTGATTCTTTAAGAATTAAGAAATACAATACAGTTTTTATATCTTAAATAAGACGAGTCCTTAGATTGGAAAAGAAACTACAAGAAACTACTTTGCTCTAAATAAATTTCAATTATTATTTAGAGGAAAAAATTTATTTAAACATAATTTGAATTGTATTGAAAGAATTTTATTATATTTCTTTCAATAAAATTCATTACTAATATGTTGTAAAATAAAATGAAATATAATTTTATTAGATATAATTGCTATAATTATTTTTTTTTATCATCTATGATGTGTTATGAAATCTTAGTTATTTTGGTTGGAAATTTTTATTTTTTATGTTTTTTATTCTTATTTTGATTTGCTGAATTTATATTCAGAAAACCAATACATTATGATATAAATTATGGTATTTAAATATTTCTTGACTATGTCAAAAGTAAAGCATAAAATTAATTATAATTCTTTAAATTTATTAAGTAGACAGTCAGATAGTAGATTATAGAAGTAAATAATTACATTATTTAAAATTATTAAGTAATAAAGATTTTAAAATATATTATTAATATAAACAATGAAAAACTTATATTACTTGTACAATTGTATAGGTAATACAAGTTATATTATTTGTATCATGAAATCTCATATTACTTGTACAATGAACACTAATTCTGATTATAATATCAAAAATTTAATGAAGATTGATGTATTGTTTTTATATTTTCTCCATAGATTCAATTTTAATTACTTGCAATAGGTTCATTACTCTAATAATTTTCAGAAATATAAAAGAATTTTATTCAAATTCAAAAATATTTATATATGATGTTATCTATCTTGAATATCATGTTATTGCATTGAATATTATTGTATCATCAATGTAATTATGGACTATTAGAACATTTTTAATAAGTGTTCTAATAATGTAGAGTAATAACTAAAATAATTGCATCACCTTTTGTCTGTAATAAATAATATGAATATATTGACATGGAATTAGTTGAATAATATAGAAAGCTGTAAAAACATGTTTTATTTTATTTTTTGTTGAATAATGATTTAAGTAATGATTAACTTTTGATTTTATGTAGTTTTAAATAAAACAAAAATAACTGTAAAGATACAAAAAATATAGTATTCATATTGAATTTATTAAAAACATTACTATTTACAGTTTTTCAGAGAAATATTATCAAAATAACTTACTTGTTAGTGTTGAAGAAATAATACTGACATAAAATTATCCCATATTTTTAAGGTGATGTGATTATTTTGGTCACTACTATATACAAATCATATAATTGTTATTTAAAATACACTGAGCTGATAGATAATATACAAATACAGAAGGATGCAGGTGCTTAATGTTTATATATCCTTTTATTAAATTTTATAATGAAAAGATTTAAAAGTTAAAGATTAAATCATGTCTAGACACATATTACTGAAATGAAGAATTAGTCCATTATTTAAAAGAAAATATATGTTCAGTATGGTATAAAATACTAGAAAAAAATAAATTTTTAAATATTTTTCATTAATCTAAATTGCTTTCATACTATTTCTATGAAAATTTATAATTTCTTAATATCTAATTTATAAAATCTTCATAAATACTAGTATATATCTAATTACAATTTTCAAATTATTTTATAAAAATTTTGAAATGTAAATTGAAAAATACTTAACAATATTATTCAAATTCTTATATTTTAATTGTGTGTATTTTTTTTATTATAATTTGTTCTGTAGCTGGAATTATAAAATGTATTGTATATTATATATAAAAATAAACAGCACTGATCATGAGAAACAATTTCTTACAGAACTGTTTTTAATTTACTTATGACATCTTTCTTACATTCTCCTAATTAATATTGTTCATTTTTATATGATTTCTTAATATGAAAAGAAAAAAATTGGATCATGATTATAAAAATTCCACAATTGTTGAAAATTTTATATATAATATAGTAACGTAAAAAACTAAACATTTTTAGCTGAACATTCAATATTGATGAAGGCTTGTTTGAAAATGAATAATGATTAAAATTAAGATATCCAGCTGAAAATAAATGTCTTTACAATAATTACATTTGAAGAGTTCTCAGATATAATCATTGCAATCATTAAATAACCACACAAAATATTAGAATATAATCAAAACAATGCTTATTTATTATTATAAAATAACTTACAAAAATTATATAGATATTACAATAATGAACAGATAGAATCAATTAATGAAAAAATAATAATAATGGAATTATTCATACTAACAAATATAGAATGAATAGAAATTTAATTCTAAATTTGTTTGCAAAGGTATTTTATTTAACTGGTTTCATTGTTTTAACTTTGTAAGTTCTTCAACTACAAAATAATCAAATCTTATAAATAAATATTCTATATATATTAAAAAAATGAAAATAGTGAATACAGATATATATAATTTCCAAATTTGAATTGCAAATACTGATTAAATTTCTTCTAAATGAAAAATATTTCAAAAATTTATATTTAAAATGGTTTATGAGTGTTTAAAAGTGAAACATTTTTTTTGAGTGTTATTTAAATTTTCAAAAAAACATTAAATGGTTTTAATTAGCATTGTCTTTTATTGATGAATCTTCTTCAATAAAGTCAATGATATATATGTTTGATTATATAAAATCTAATATGTAAAATCAAAATAATTGTGAACAAAATGCAATAATCTTACTATTGCTATCTTACTAACTTAAGACAATAAAATCATTAGAATAAATAAAATTTATTTTTTACTGCTTCCAAAAATCTAATTGTATTTGAATTTCCTTATATTTATGCATTAAATGTAAATTAATAGTGTTTCAAAAGAATGATTATTTTACTTATTAATTAAAATATATATGGTTCAATATAATATATTTCATTATAAAAGAATTACAGAATACACTTCTATTGAATAATTTTACTATACAACTATAGATATTCTGTCATTACAGATTACTAAAAACAATATAAAACAGTGAAGTATTTTTCTGTCTAATGCTGGGTTGTTTTTCATTTATCTTATCATATAAGATCTTATTCAAATTGATGTATAATTTCTGTGTTAGATTTTACTCTTGATATTTAATTAAATAAAATCTACTTTTAGAATAACAGCAGATTTTATTTCATTATAACAATATGGAACCTTTTGCAACGAATATAATTTGATTCTACTCTTGTTATTATTTCATAGAACAAAAGAAATAGATGAATTTTTTCACTAAAATTAATACAGGCATTTGATAATTTATATTTTAATTATTTAACTAAGAATTAGAAATTTTTCTGTTTTTGTCCCAAAATAAAGGATAATAGAACTAATGCAAAAAGTAATTTATTTCTGAAACATACTTTCAGCTGTATTTAGTCCTCTTCTGTTCACACTTACAGTATATTTATACACATATAATTAATATTACTAACTACAAAAGGCATATAAAATACAAAAAAAAAACAAACAATATAAAATAATACAAAATATAGCAATTAAAACAGAATTTTAGATAGATTAATAAACTAACTTAAGATTCTATCATGACTTATTTTTTCTATTATAACAGTCTGTATTATATTAAATGAGAAGTTGAATAGGTCTAAATACAACCAAAAACAAATTTTCAGAAATAAATTATTTTAACATGGCTGTTTAAATCCAAGAATTTGGAAAATATTTTTAGTAAAATATATTTTATTTATTATTAAACATATACTTTTTCATTTATTTTTTAATTTCTTAAATTAAAAAACAAAGATAAACTGATAAACATAAGATGAAAAATAAAAAGCTATAATTTATTTAATAAATTATGCAAGATAAAAACTATATTGTATTCAGATGCTTACCAATATAGTTTTGCTTTAAATTATGGTCAGCTTTTTGAAGATTTAAAAGGAAAATCTTTGTATATCTCTATTTTTGCATTTCTGTAAAACAATAAATTCAAAAACTAGTATAAGCCTGCAGAAATTGTTTTATTTGACAAACATTTTCAACCCTCCTTTGGAGCCATCATCAGACTTTTGGAGTCCATCAGAAATATTACATCTGATGATGGCCTTGAAGGAGATTTGCAAATGCTTGTCAAATAAAGTAATTTCTGCAATCTTGTATTAATTTTTGAATTTATTGTTTTACAGAAGTGCAGAAATAGATGCAATTCTGTAAAACAATAAATTATGCAAAGATTTTCCTTTTAGACCTTCAAAAAGCTGACCATAATTTAAAGCAAAACTATATTCGTAAGCATCTGAAAACAATATACTTTTTATCTTGTATAATTTATTAAATAAATTATAGCTTTTTATTTTTCTTATTTGTTTCATGTTTTTTTGCTTGATTTTAATAAGAGCACAGAATTCAGAAAATTCCAAAATTTATATGACTTAAGTCTCAAGCTTGTCAAATAGTTCAATATTGTATAATATATGTTGATATTTCGAAATTTAAAATAATAATAATAATGAAATTCCAAAATTCTTATATTCTAATTAAATTTATCATTGATATTTAAAAAATTTAAACTGCTTATTTATGAATAATTATCTAACTTTGCTATTTAAAACCTGATTACTGTATTAACATTCTATTTTTAAAAATTATTATATTTTTTTATTTTAAAATTAAAAATTTTTAATAAATAAATAAAACAAAGATTTTAAATATATTCATTCTTAGAAAATTAGTTTTGAATTTTATAACAAGAAAATTTATTTAAATATGAATTTCAAAATATAGTATATTATTACAATATTAAAATCAAATGATCAAATTGGATATATTTTTTATAATAAATTTCAATTTTGTTGATTAAATATAAAAATTGAAATATTTAATATAATTTTCTAGGTTTATACTGAATGTTTGATCATAAAACAATTTAATTACCATTTTGTAATAAATAAAAATCAATAATTTTATGAAAACATTTAATTTACAATTTTAATGCATATTAATTTTATAAATTACATAAGAATGATTAATATTGTATATAGAAAAAAATTAAATGATGATTAATTTGTTTTATGAATGAGTTAATAATGCAAAGATAAAATTTGCCCAATGTTAGAAAGCTGCATGAATTTTTTTAATCTCTTCAACAAACCTGAACACAAATTGCACTTTTGAAGTCTTTTTTAACCTCATTTATCTATTGCCATTATGTAGAAAATATGTAATTAATAGGTCATTCAGCACAGGTAACTAAAAAAAAAGAAATATAAGTCCTTATTGTTCTTAAATGAAAAAATAAAAAAGAACAAAATTATCCATGAACCTTACCTTACTATTTCTTTCATTGTTTTCCTTTTATAGAGTAGTTTCTTATGAAAAACTCTAAAGCATCAAAAAAATTTTGTTTTCCTAATATTTTCAAAATTAGTGGAAACTTGAAATAAAATTATCATCATCACTGTATAATTATTCTTTCTTATATCAAATAACAACATTTATATAATATTGAATAATTATCATTTTACCCTAGATTACTACTACTCAAAATTTATGATACAGAAATCTTTCAATTTAATCTAAATCAGTTTATTAATAGTTATTGAAATACTATAAACATTCATCTATTCATGTGCCATAATCACTCTAATAAATCACTCTAGTTATGTCCTATGTACATAAATGTAATATTAATAAAATTTAGAAGTCAATAATGTTAATATAAGTTTAAATACTCATACTATATATAAAGCTTCATTTGATAGTGAAATAAAATGCATCATGTATGTTTTCTATCATTTATATATATATATATATATATATAAAGAATAATGATAATTTATGAAAATATTCAAAATATTATTGTGCAATAGCAGTTGAAAAGAATGCTATTTAATGTATTATAAATTTATAAGTAAAAAATATAGTTTTCATATATTTTACTATATTATATTAACAATATTAATTTATAATATGAAAATGATGATAATTTAGAATTAACTATATCTTGTTTCAGTAATCAGAGTATTGAATCAATATGTTTAAATTTGTTATTTTTTTTAATATATGACACTCAATAGGAATAATATTATTTCAAAATTTTAAATTCAATTTTCATTAAACTTAGATAGTCTCCTCACATAAATTACATTCAATGAAAGGAAAAAATTATGTGGATATTTTTCATGCAAAATTTTCATATTTGAAATTGTAATAAAAGCAATATTATAATATAGAATTTTGTAAATTACAGCAAACTCATCTCCATCAAATCTCATATTCATTATAGTAATATTCATAATTAGCCAAAGATTTCCAATACAGATTTCCTCTAATTTTGAATATCTGAACTATGAACTTTTGTACATATTTTCTACATATAATTTTTTGTACAAATTATTTTTATTTTGAAATTTTAATAAAATTCAATAACTGTATAAAAATTTGAAAAATTATGATGATAAAATTATCTACAGCAAATGTATCATAACATCAGGAGCAAATCTAACATTCTGGGGCCATGGGCTTTTTTGGGTCCCCTTTTTTAAAATTTTTATATAATATAATAAAGAAATTTCTAAATTGGTATTATTTTTATAAATCTATTGTTCTTTAACAATTACATACTTTGCATTGTGCCTTGAGGCCCCCTAAAAGTTGAAAGCCCTAAACTCAACCATTACTATTCTTATATAGATCTGCCACTACATAAAACTATATGCAGGAATTATTTAATGCTAGCATATTTCAAAAAATAATAGAACTTTCACCAAAAATCCTAATCTTAAAACCACACATTTATTTTACATGCTCAAATAGAAGATACTATTGACTGATCTAATTAAAAATAGATAATATAATATGCTTCTTGAATTATGATCATAATTCTTACATAAGCTTTGTTTGTAACTCAAATGTTATTATTTAGTTCCTAAAAATACTGAAATAACTTTATATACTGTGTACTGTGACATATTTCACAACTGAACCAATTAGAAATTTCTTATTTCACAAATCTGAATAAAAATTTCCAATTATAAAGTGAGATTTTTGATGTAATCATAGCCATCTTGAAATACTGCTGCAATATGATAATTAACTATGTAATTTTACATAATATTGATTATTAGAGCATTCTGCTATCATATTATTTATAATTATTGAGTTTTTAAAATTTAGTGAGCTTTAAAAATGAAATTTTATGTTTGTAAGTACAAATGTTTGTAACTTGAAGAATGCCTGTATTTGTATTTGATATTTGTATTTGATATTTTTGCATTCAGTTTAAAAATTCATTTCAAGTTATGAAGCTCTGGAATGGGTTATATTCATAATAAAAGAAACACCTGCAATGACAATGAGTATGAACAGTGAAAAAGTACAAAGTATATCATAGCAAATATTTTATTCTTTGTATTATGACTCAATTTTTTTTACTGAGAAACATTTACAAATTAAATAGATTAAATTTCAAGTTCCCACATCAATTTGAAAGAATTAACATTTGATATGCAAAACAGAATATTAAGATATTTATTAAATTTACCTACAGATTGTTACATAAATTCACATAAAGATAACCAAATTACTCATTTTTTATTTATCAACAAAAATAATCAATAATAATGAAAAATTATTGCATTAGAAAGGAAAACAGTGATCTGAAAGATTATTATTACACAATGACCATATTAAAAAACTCTTGGATTTGTTTTTATACAGCAATAACTTATTATAACAATACTAAACAGTAAAATTTAACTTGTATTATATTACAATTTTGAAAGATCTTTTTATATTAAATTCAAATTTGTTTTTGGATTTTTTCTATCATATATATTTTGAAAAAAATAAAATTTTATAATAAATTCATTATTATTTTAAAATAAATATAACAGTAGATAAAAGAATAGTTAATTACTGAAATTAATGTTGATACTTTTTGTTTATAAAATATTCGAAAAATTTCTCTTGATTTATGATGATAATAATCAACTAACATTTTTAGGTCCATGTCCTAACATTTCTCAAAAGTTAAAAGAAAACTGTGAAATATCTTGATAGAAATTGTTGTCATATTCATAATTCATATTCCAAAATTCTCAAGAAAATGTCCAAGTGAAAAAGAATAAAATGAAATCCTTAAGGATTTCATTTTATTCTTCTATAGTATATTTAAAGTGGTTCCAGAATCTGACTATGTATAATAAATCTTATTACTGATGGCAAATTAAATATTTAACTTTTTATCTTTTATAAAGAAATCGGATATTATAGTCTTACAATAGTAGTAGGAGTTTAATCATGTTATTCTCTTCAAATCATATATATTGCTAAAGATGAATGAGATGTTTCAATCCATTGGAGCAAATTGTATAAAATAAAAATATGAATTATCTTTTGTTTAGTTTGATCAGTCATATTCAAAATACAATCAATGAAATTTTTTAATAAAAAAAAAAATAAATAAAGCAGTTTCTTTAATATTCTAAATTTTTTACAAATGTAATAAAAACTGTCAGCATTATTTATGAATTTACAGAATAAATTTTCAGTTTAATTTTATTTGTTAACTTATTATTAAATAATTTTATTTAATTGTTATTTCTGAATTAAGAGAAAATAAAACTATTATCAAAAATAATTAACAATATATAATATTGATAATATTCAGATATGATATATTAAATATTCTCAATACTGGATATTACTTATTATCACTCTTTAATGTTTTTATCTTTATTATTTCTGTAATTCAGAAATAATAATTAAATAAAATAATTCAATGGTATGTTGACAATCAACATTAAACTACATATGCACAGAATGCAGAAATTAAGACTGAAATTTTTTAGCTATAAAAACATTTTCTTTATCAAATGATGAGGTGTTGCTAATTGTCAATCATTTGATATATATGCACTAGCATAAAAATTAAGTAAATACTATTGTAATAATCATGCTAAGATTCCAGTTTAAAATTTTCAATAAAGTTGAAATTAAAAAAAATTTCAAAATCTATATAGGATGAAGAAAATTTAATTATTATTTTGTAATATAATTAGTAATCCAACATATCTGTTGGAATACTAACCAACCAAATACTTTTTTGAAATTATTATTTAATAATCTTAAGCAGTTTAATTTTATAATATACTAACTAACCAATTTAATTCTGGCATTTCATAAAAAAAAAGTGATTTTATTAATTAATTTATAAAATATGTCTATTTTATAAATTATAGATCTATTGTAAATAAACTTTTAACATTGATTATCATATAAGATGAAATTATTACAGAAACTGTAATGAAAGACTAGAAGTAATGGCAATAATGTAACTGCCACTTTCTATTAAAGTTTTATTTATTTATTAAAATGGTCTAGTGAAGGAAGCTACTCTATTAGATAAATTTTTTAAATATGTAATGAAGCCTCTATAAAAATCATGAAGTGGCAATTATAATATTATATTGAATAAACAAAGATAAATTATTTAAAATATAAAATATTGAAATTTTATATGAAACAAATAAATATAACAAAAAAATATTTATGATTTTAATTACTTACATAGAATAAAATTTGTTATTATTTCAATAGAAATATTTTTTCCAAATGGCAGACATTTTAATTATTGCAATTAGTAATCCTTTTCAATTATTCTATTAAAATATTATTAGGAAAAAATTAATCATATTAATAAACAATATTTTTCAAGATTATTTTCAACAATTCATCAAATTTTGTTAAAAAAAAAAACAATTAAACAAGAGAAAAACTGGTTTCTCATTGCAATAAAATTTTCTTCTAAGATAATTATGGTTAAACTTTCTTCATGAAATTAATTTTTTGAATATGTTTCAATAACTAAAAATTAATTTGGTTTTTGATGTAATTTTTCAACTTTATATATAAAATGAATTATATCAAAACAACAATAAGCAAATAGATTATTAACTATAATAATTTAAATATATGGAATTTACTTTAATAAAACATTTCTATCGAAGAACACATTTTGTACTTTGATTATTAATCCTTCAATTAAATTTATATGTTTTATCTTACTTAATTTTAACAGAGATTATTTAATTTTTTTGAAATTATAAGTTTATAAAATTCTTATGAGAATCATATTGTATTGATAACGATAAACAATTTAGCCCAAAAATACTTTTAAGGAATTCTGTATTATTTAATAGAAAAAAATTACAAATTATTTTTATTTATTTTAACATAGTAACATAAAAGAATGGCATAATCTAAGTTATTAGTTTTTTGGCACCTTTTCTGAATTATTGATCTGGTGTGTTTAAATGCTGAACTTTTGATAAATAATTCTCAAATGAATAATTATATTTATTTAATGCAGATGCATTGAAAAAAATCAAATTTTACACTTTTAATGAAAATTTTAAAATGCAACAAGTAAAGTTGTTTATTAAAATTTTTTAACTGCAATAACATAATCACAAATGAATACTGCAAAAACAAAAGAATCTAATTAAATAATTAAATATTAATATGGGATACAACAGAATGTACAATAAATTAAAATAAGTAAATAATCAACAAACATCAATGTAATAACTTTTTTTTATATACATTTTGAAAATTTAATTAATAAAATAAATTTTTTTTGCTAATTTTTAAATTTTAAATTTTCTCAATAATTATTTTTTAGTCACTAAAATCACAAAATCCATAATTTTTTGACATTAACATAATTTGGCACTTTTTGATTGAAATATAACTTCATTTAATTGACAAAATATCATACAATATCTAAATTATTCCCTATTAGATCATTGATAAATTCATGACATTTTCAATTTTTCTATCTTAATCTGTAATAACAATGAATAATAATTTAACAAATTATGTTAAAATTATAAACTTCTTTTGCAATTTATATTTCAGATTGTAAAACTTTGCTAAGATTAATAATTTTTCATCTCTATATTTCAAATATTTTATTGTTCAGATTTTTAATAAATTCCTTATAAAACAGTAATTAATAAAGAGAAAATGGATGTTTCAATTTTAAATGATGCTTTAATAAAGACAAATATCCAAAAGCTTTCAAACACAAATGACAAGAATATGGAAGTGGTCCTTTATGAGTCTTCATGTGAGAATGTAGGCTACTTCTCCATTTAAAAGATTTTCCACAAATTTCACATTTACAATTTTCTTTCCAAGAAGAATGTCTATTTAAATGAGTAATTAGACGACTATGATAGCTGAATACTTTTCTGCAAATAGGGCATTGCTTAGATTTTTCTTTTCTTCCTAATCTGTTTTCTTCTAATATATCTTCTCCTGGAAGAAAATATTAATAGAATGGAACTTTTACAGTTAATAATAATAGTAATAATAATAAAAAAATACAAATATGATTTTTTTTTGTCAATTATCAGTTATATTTAAATTAAAAACATATTCTTAACATCAAATTATTAAATATATTTAATACATTTATAAAATAAATTATGTTTTTTTCATCTGTTTTCTTCAAAAACTAATATCAACTATTATCATTTAAAAATATGATATTAAAATACCAGCAAATTAAATATCTTCCAAATTTATAAATTCTATTTGTATATACAGGACATTTTATAAATACAAATATGTGAAAATAATAATCAAATATAATTCTTTTTCTAATAAAAACAAAATATATATGGATATTTTCATCAAATAATTTAAATTGTGAGAAAAGATTTTTCTTACAGTTAAAAAAAACAAATGAAATTCAAAATATAAATTTTTATCAAAGTTCAGAAGCATTTATATTACTATTGGATAATAAAACCAATGTAAATAGATGACTATATATTAATACAGCATCTTTATTAATACAACTATAAATATGAATCATAATTGAAAATACAGAATAATAATATCTATGCAAAGTATAATGATACAAAGTTTTATAGTTTTAATACAGGATATTTTCATTAAAACATTACAATCATACTGTGCTTTTATTTTAATAAATGGAAAATTAAATTCAAGATTATCTATTCATGTAATAATAACAACCATACAAACTTAAAAAAATACTTTGTAATATGACTTTATTTACCTGTCTATTACAACCAAGTTTTTAATTGTCATTACATTTAATGATGCTTCCAGTTTTTAAGATCCTTTTTATCTTACAGACATTATTTTAAAAAAATATTTGTAGGCTCTTATGCTTAACTAAGTTTATGTATTGAAAATAAAAATTAAACTATATTATGATGAAACCTTGATCTATCATTCTGGGATGTATTATTTTTCTGGCCACAGTTTGAACTTTATAGTTAGCTATGTAACCTTAAATGCATTTTATTTATCATACAATAAGTTAGAGAAAAGATATGGTAGCGAAAGTCTGAACCAGCTTGAAAAACCTCTCTGTGCACATATTGTCAGTGCCAAACCAAACTTTACGACTTCCCTAGTGCAAACATAAACTTTGTGTTAGTTTATTTTAAAATTTGTAAAATTTGAAAACTCTGAAATGCCTTTAGGCCTTTGGTGTTATTGTATGCCGCATGTATTGTCCCCCTGGATGGCACGGCCTTGCATGGTGCCAAATCTGGTGACTTTTAATGCTTTTTGGTGATAAAATTTAAAGGTTATAATTGCTGAAATAGAAATTTAGCAACTTTCTAAATACCTTTTATTAAAAAAATAAAAAATTATTATTGTTGATATAGGAATTCTGCTACTTTTGCTCTGGTACTTAGTGAATTTCTGTAAACCAGATTTAGTAACATAATCTGTAAGTGTGAATCATTTTATTTTGTTCTTTTGCTTAGTTGAGTATACAAAACACAGTTCAACAAGTGTCTTCAATCATTATACTGCTTTGTGTTATTGTTAACATTATCTTTTATCTGATTTTCTTTTTATATAAGCCCTACATCTATTGTTTTCCTATATCCATAATTTTTTCACTTCTCCCAATGTAAATGATAAATCAAAGTTTCACTGTATTTATTTTTTATTTAATGTTATTTATTTACCAATCATTTCTATTTATTTACCAATCTTTGATTATCGAAAGCAATGATAAGGTTTTATTTTTCTACTTATTTAAAAAATTAAATTTTTTCAGAGTTTGATATAAATTGATAAATTCTGCAAAATCATTATTCATTTGATGAACTTTTTAAAAATCTAAAAATAATTCATTGATAGTTTCAAAAAATGAAACCAGAATTATTAAAATCAAATCTAAAAAGTAAAACCCAAATTATAAAATGCCGAAATACATATTTCAAACAATATGCAAATCATTTACCAAAAAAATAAAGATAAAGGGTAAGCCATATTTTACTCCTATTTAATGCTTAGTATCATCTTATCTAATGATAAAAATATAAAATTCTTAATAAATCTATAGAGAAACTTCATCATTCATCATTCTTCTCATCTTTTTTATAAAGTAACTTTGGAAGATTGATTGCCATCATTTTTAAACAAATGAATCTATAGAGTTAATTAATATTATTTAAAAATTCAATTTTAATGCCTAATTACCCTGTTAAATTTAATAAAAGTCAATCAAATCAAAATATATTAGGGAGTAACCTTTGAAGTTTGAACATCTGACATTTCTAAATAGTTACAAATAAAGAGTTAACTCATATAACATCAAAATTATAATCAATTTCATGATCATTTTATTAAATTTCATAAAAATTGAATGAATAGTATATTATGAGAGTATCTCAGAAGTTAAATGTCTGCCATTTTTAAATGATTGCAACTAGAAGATTAAGTGATGTCATGTTGAGGTGATTTTTAACAGTAGAATAATACTATGAAATTTCATGAAAATTTACTAATTAGTAAAGTTATTAGTAATGGACAGATAGACAAGATGATGATCTCATACGTTTCCTTTTCCTTCAACTAAAATGAATTTTTTAAGAGAATTTAGTTGTCTTGCTATTTTACATAAAATTTTTGCTACATATCTTATTATTTGTCATTTACAACATTTTTTAAATATAACTATTTAAATAAAAAAATTTTTGAACACAGATTTACTAATTGTATTAGCTTAAAAGAATTTTCTTTTTAACAAACTGCTAAAGTTTATAAAATCAAACAAATACTGTATGAGAGAGCACTAATACAGTAATAGTAAAAATGGAGAAATTAATTTCAGAAAAATTTTCTGTTATCATAATAAAACTATCTTCAGCTTACATAAAAATTTACAAGAATACATATTCTAATATAGCATCAAACAGGTTCTGAAATTAAAGTTTCTCTATTTTTATTACTGCTGGATTAATGCTTGCATTATTTGTTTATAGCTTATATAATATACAGGTTTCTTTGACTTTATGAAAGCTGATCATTCTTATGAAACCTTTTATAAGTTGAAATGATGTAAAATGAAGACATAATTATCATTAATTTGTATGGGAAAAATTTTTGACCACTTCCAGATTCAAAAAATCAGTCAGATGGCCACATGGTAAAGCAATGGCTTTCTATTCTAGAAAATCCAAGCCCACAACTCCAATTTTTCAAGTGGCATCCAGGCCATTGATACCCATATTTCAATTTTCCGGTTGGTCCCATCAGAGATGTTGGCTTTAAAAGTGGCTGCCACTAGATAAAATATATCCTATATGTGATATGGTAGCTTAATAAATTTAATCTAACCTATACCCAAAAAATAACTCACTAAACATCATACCAAATAACACACAAAACTTATTTTGTGTGTTACTACCAAACCTGAGCTTAGCATTGCCCAAGGAATCTATGAGTTTAAATGTAATAATGAATTAATTTTAATTTAATTTTTAATATTTCAGAAAAAAGAAAAGACCCACATTTATCAATATTTATAATCCATTAAAATAAAAAACAAAATCAGACTTAATAATTTATTTAGATAATAAAATATTATTAGGACAGTTATTATTTGCTTTCTCCTAACATACTAATTAAACTTCTAAATAAACCAAATTTTAATATTTAATTTAAATAAAACCAGTTAAAATTTTAATTTAGTTATAATTGCATTCAATTTTAATAGTTATATTTCTATTATTAACTATATTAACAGAAAATATTTTTGAGAAATATGACTCATGTATCAATTCCCTACTGTAAAGTCCTTCTGACTCAATTATAAATGTTTATGGATCAGAGTTGTGCCTGGAATAAACTCTAATACTTAATAAGCCAATGATTGGAAAATGATATTAAAAATATAATTTACTTTTGAAACAAATTTTGGCAGGCAAATATAACTTTTACATTCCATTTTTGTTTTTATTTAGCATTTTCTTTATTTTTATCTATGTAATATGTTGACAGAGATGAGATGTAAATTTTCTTTGTTTCAAAAAATAATGTTTTTCAATATTACTGAACTGTATTATTTTTTAAAAATCTGCTGAATATTTGACTATTCTAAGTTTTGGTGATTGAGGAACCTAATCTAAATTGTATTGCCAAAAACGTTTGATATTAAATACGTTTAGTCACAAATGCAATGTGTGTTGAACTCTTTATGTTTTCTTCGTTAGAAATGTGAATAAGCAGTATAATAGAGCCTGTTATGGAGAACCTAACTTCATTTATAGCATTTATTCCTAAGGGAATTATGTTCAGCGTTATGGCAGATCCAGATTACAACTGGAATTTTTGAATGCATTCCCATTTAAGTCAGACCCCTGTATTTTAAAAAAATGCTTATTCATTTTATCATCTTACCATGGTAATTTAAAAGAGCAGAATATATAAAGTCTATTTAATGAATAGAATAACAGAAATGGGAATTATTTTAAATCAGGCAGAAACTTCCAGACTTATTAAAAACAAGATTGATAGTTTTAAATATACAATTATTAACTAATTTGAACATTTTGCTGTTATTATTACTCAAAATAAAACTTTTATTTTAAATAACTCAAATATAGCTTATTATCACCTTAATAAGCTAACAGAATATGTATATGATGTGTATCAAATATATATATATATATATATCATTTTTTCATTTAATATTATCTTTTACAAAATCTGTTAAATGAGAGTTTATAATAAATTTGAGTTGAATTTTCAGAATATCAAATCAAAATTCACATATTTACAAATTTAAAAAATTACATATTCTTTTTATACATATTTTATTTAAAAGATATTTTTGGTAATTTTAAAATTTAATTACAAAACTCTTATTTATTTATTTTATGAAAAACTTGCATATTATTAATTTATTCTAAATTCATTAAATCAATGTTCCCAAATCTTATTTTATCATGCAAAAGAAATATTCTTTCCTTCAAGATAGCTTACTTGTAAATGGTCCTTTGTTCGCAAATAAGCTATCTTGATAGATTATTTTTCTAGGTAATGAGAAAGAGTAAATCAAAATATGTTTATTCCTAAGAATGATAATTAAGCAGAAAATTCCCTTTATTATAATATTTTTGAAATAAACTATAATTTTAATTTTAATTTTTCCCATGTCTGTGTAGGGTTGGCATTTGCTTCTTTTATTTTCTTCTTTCATTCTACTCTACACTTTAGCTTCCTTTATCTTCCTACCATTCTCTCTCAGATCCTTTTCCCTCCCAGCTCCAAACTATTCGTTCTCTTCCCTATACATCTCTCATTCCTTCATTCTATATGTCCAAATCATTGCAACTTGCTTTTCTGTATTTTCCTGCTCAATGGTCCAATCTTGATTATGCCTCTTACATATTCATTTTTAATCCTATCCTTTCTTGTCATTCTAAGCATCCATTGCAGCATTCTCATCTCTGCCACTTCCAGTTTCTTTTCTTAGATCCTTGTAATTGCTCACATCTCAATAGAGTGCATCAATGCTGTTCTTATCACTTGTACAGCTTCTCTTTCATTTAATGCTTATTCTTCTGTCACACAATTCAGCATTCAGTTTCTTCCAATCCTTCCACTCACATTGAATTCTGTGAGGACTAATCCTCCATTCTTCTCAACATTTGATCTTAGATATTTAAATTTATTTACTGATGGCAAATGTGCACCTTGTAAAGTTATACATACTTATTGCTCTACCCCAATGCCATATACTCTGTTTTAGCCCTATTAACCTTCATTTCTCTTTCTTCCAGCATTCACTTCCAATCTTCCAGCTTCTTTTCTACCTTGTCCTTACTTGTTGTGCATAGAATGATGTCATTCACAAATAGCATACTCCATATAATACTAAATAAATATGCTAGTTAACTAGTTTAATATACTATATTCTTGACCTTTCTTGCCATTATGTTCACCACCTGATCAAATAAGAATAGGCTGAGTGCTGATCCTTGATGTAGACTTCAACTGAATATCCAGCTGTCGTACCAAGACTAGTTCTAACCTGTGTTACCACTCCTTCATACATTTCTTTCACCAACTACACATTTTTCTGATACATCCTTTTTCTCTCATTGATTCCACACTCTTGTCTAGCTACTCTATCATAAGCTTTCTCTAGGTCAATGAACACCCTATGTAGCTCCAACTGCATAAATTGTTGTAAAGCAAAAATTGCATCTGTCATAACTCTACCAGACATAAAACCAAACTGTTGTTCAAACCAAATTGGAACTTCTTGCCTTAACCTAAGTTCAATAATTTTTTCCCAGATCATCATTATATGTGATATTAGCTTTATCCCTCTATAGTTTCTACACTCCTACATATCTCTTTTGCCTTTATACATTAGTAGCAATATACTTTTTCTTAATTTTTCTGGTATTTTTCCTGACTCTACAGTTTCTTCATTAGATCTCATGTAATTAGTGATTGTGTTTTCTCAAACTTTTTGTTTTATTGAGATTCAAGAATTCCCAAATTAATAATTAATTGATTTCTCAAGATTCAAAATTGTCTTTCAGAAATTTTTGAGAATCTTGAGATTTAAAAAAAAAATGTTTAGTTAAAAAATATCTGTTTTTAATGAGGATAAAAAAAAATGAGGTAGGAAAAATCATGCAGAATGAAAACAAAAAATATTGGATTGTTTTATATTTGTTTTTATTTAATCTTTTAAGTATATATTGAAAAAAATAGGTTACATTCAATAATATTGAAAAAATAATCATATTTATTTCACAATTACTGACAGTTTTTATTAAATAGCTTTTCAATATACACAAATAGTCTATTTGTTTATCTACTAAATACATCCTATATTTAGAAAAATTCCAGAACAGAAATTTTTGTATCTAATCTTATGTAGATGTATATGAGTTTTTTAGCTATAAGAATGCTTATTTTTATTACACATAACTATATTTTAACAACTTATTTCTCTTCAATCAATTTCACATTTAGCATATTTTCTATGAAAATATGCTAAATGTGAAATTGACTGAATTAAAAAAACTTAATGAATAACTGAAAACAACTCTTCTAGAAATTATCTGATTTTAAAGATGAAATAAAACTGAAAATATTTACTTTTAAAGAAGAAATTAGAATAAGCATTAACTCAATCAATAATAAAATTAACAGCTTAGAATCAAATCTGGAAACTACAATAAATCAAACTAATAAAAATGAAATCAGAAATAGCAGATCTTAATATTATCTTGCAATTTTAGAATATCAACATGATATTCTAAAATTGCAAAATAATATTTGTTATGTTGAGATTTGTTAATGTCTCTATCAACATGATAGAGACATTAACAAATCTAAAAAGCAAAATCTTATCCTCCACAATACGATCATAAATACAGGTGATAACTATCAAAACTCAGTAAAAGAATATCTTTTTAATTATCTAAATATAAACACGTACTGTATGTAATTTTTAGCTTAAATTCATCTAATTCTGCAAAATCTCAATCAATCTTAAATTCATTACTTTGAAGTTTTGATAGTATTATAAAAAGAAATGATTTCTTCAAAAGAAATGATTTTTGAGTTTTGCTGTTTTTTACATTAAAAAACAGCAAAACTCAAAAATATCATTTGTGGGGATCAAAGGTCTAACTTTCAGACAATCTGGATATAATAATTTTTATTAAAAAACTCCATATCCCATTTTAGAAAATATCAGAATGGAATAAAACAGTAATTAAAACAGGTGTACTCTATATAAATAACAAACCTTTTATTCTAGATCAAAATCAAAATTCATTCCATTTCCTTTTTTTTAGAAATTCCAAAAATATAAAAAGTAGCAATCATAATAATTGTCAGAAAACAAAACTATAATTAGTCCCTTTAGAATCATTACTTAGAATATCCAAGGTTTATGAATTAGTATCAATTCCCCCAAATTTAGAACATTTTCTTGTTGTTCTGCTTACATCAGTTACTGATACTGTTTTCCCTTCTTATTATTCTCACTTATATTCTATTGTATTATTTTTATAATTAAGAAAATTTAGAATGAAGGGCACCATCTATTAAATAGTAACTGAATTATAACTTTTGACTAATTTCCCAAAATAAAAATTCATCCTGGCCTTGAGTTAAACTATTAAAACTGAAAAAGTTTCTTAATTAAATTTTAACAATACAAAAATTATTTTTTTCTGCTGTAGTCTAAATTTAATTTGATATTTTGAAAATTCATGTTCAAATATGATACAAATAGTCATTATAAAAAAACTTCATAAAAAAAATATTAAGCAAAATAAAAGTCAAATATATTTATTAAAACTTCCATATTATATAAAATATTCAAGTTTCAGAATATCTAAATTAGAAAATTAAGATATTCTAATACTTATTCAAAAACTATTTATGTTTCTTGTTAATTTAAAAATATAAAAATAAGAGATTAAATATAAATTAAGTCATTATATACATAAACTAATCATATATTAACAATTAAAATATTTATTTACTTACCTGTTTATATTTTTTATTAATTATTTCTTTTCCTTAATATTTCAAATAAATTTTGATATAATTCATCTTTTTTATTCTCTTTTCCTTGTGTTTTTTAATATTAATATATTGTGACTAATATTTAAATTTTTTAATAAAATTTTTAGAAGAAAATATCTTAAAAATTTATCAATATATATAATTTTAATAAAAGCAATAAAAATATCTTAAATAAATTTTTGAAAAAAATGCTGCATTTGATTTAATATTTAGAATTTATAGTAATGATTATTAATGTCTGAAAGTTCACTAACTTTCAGTGATACAATTTCTATTTCTAGCAGTTAGGTAAGATATGAAAAAGCTTTATTACAGTTATTATACAAACACAAACATTTTCAGTCTGTTCGATTCTCATCAACTGTACATATATTATGTGATATATATTTCTGTATTTATATAATGATTGTAATAAAGCTTTTTTTGTATCCTACCTAAGTGCTAGAAATAGAAATTGTATAACAATGATGTTATCAAATATCTCAATAATAATTTTTTTCTTCAGCTTATCAAAAATTCTTCAAATATGACAAAATATCAATGTGATGTATTAATTTTAACTATAAAGAGTAATTTCGAGAAATCATCATATAGAAAACAAAACTGATTTGATACTAGAATGTTATGAATATTGAAATATTAAATAAACTATATATATGAACATAATTATTGTTATTGTCATATGAAATTATTAATTATATTAATATGAAAGTAAATATATTGTTATTGTTATATGAAAGTAACAATAATTATAACAACTTTTTGTTTACATGTATTTTCCTTGTATTTTTCATATGTTTTATTCATTGATGAATTCAAAGACTTATAAATAAAATATAAAAAACTATTTTGTAGTCTTTTAATCTTAAACATAAGATTCATAGAATAATCATAATAATCATGATCATAAATTTAAAATTTTAACATTAAAAATTTTGTTTATAATTATTTAAACTTATTTTACCCTGAAAATCATAACTTATTTTGATATTTGTAATAGGATAAAATGCTTTAATTTAAAGAAAAATATTCAAATTTAAAAACAATATGATTATTATTATTAATATTGTTACTATTGTTTAGTTTCTTTAATTTGTTGTTCATTTTGATAAATTTTACAGATAGTTCTCAATTTATGAGTTTCTAAATTTGTTTTTCTCAAATATGAATAATCAAAATAATCAAAAAATGAATATTAATTGCAATAAAAAAATGTTAAATGTTCATTTAAGGGTAGTTCAAACCATGTATACAATACAGTACAACTGAGTCTATATAAAAAAACTCCATTGTCTGCTATAAAACTTAAAAAATTAAAATGGCAGCTGAAAAGTTGTTATTGTGCCCTCTAGTTTCATTGGCATATTATATAAGTAATTTCCTTTTCCGGATTGGGTCTAAGGCAGATAATTCATCTGTATTAAAACTCATCCAATTATCTGTCAACAATAATAAAGAATAAAAATTTTTTAACATATATGATATAAATAATTTCCTTAATTTATATTTTAATTTGTTTGACTTTGAAGGCTATGTTTTCATTGCTTTAGATAAATAAATCATTTTATAATCATGAAATAGTGATTTTGTTGGTTTACTTAATTTATTTGTGATCAAACTGCATTGCCCAGAATAGAACCCAATTTTGACACTACATTTATGAGAAACTGATTTTTGGTTTACAAGTTTTTTACTTTACAAGCTCAATTCAAGAACAAATTAATTCATAAAGTTGAGAACTATCTGTATATATATTTTAGCTAATCATCAAAATACACATAAATTTTATATATTATGTTAAAACTGTAATAACTAATATAAATAAGTATTTTTATCTTCAACAGAATATTAATTGAATTGTCTAGTACTGCCTGGGTAATATTTAAACATAATTACAGCAAGTTCCCTGTTTGTGCAATTTCAAGTTATGATTTTAGAGATACATAAATGCATAAGTCCTTTTATTATATCTGATTTTTTATAAAACAATAATTTGTTAGGTGATTTATTTTTTGCGAAAATATTACTTTTAGCATTAAATAATCTTTTCATATCTAAGCTCATAATATGTTCATTAATTTTATATAGCCATTCCACTTATCAACGTGTATGTTCATATACAAGACACATGCTTCTCTAGTTACAAACCTAATTCATACATAAGTTTTGTTCCTAACTCAGATACTAATGTTATTTGGTCATAAAACTACTGATATAACTTTATATATTGTATTTTGCAATATATTTCACAATTGTGCCAATTAGTTTCTTTTTTCACAGAGTTGAGCAAAAAGTTCTGATTATAAAGCAAGAGTTTTTGAGTAATCACCATCATCTTGAAATACTGCCTTAATAGGAAAACTAATTGTGCAATTTTACATAATATTGATTGCTAGAGCATTCTGCTATCATATTGTTTAAAATTATCAAAGAGAATTATAAATATATTTAAATATTATAAAAAATATATTTGAAATTTTGTGAAATTTGAAAATGAAATTGCACATTTGTAAATTTAAAATTTTAATATTAAAAATTTTGTTTATAATTATTTATGTTTATTTTACCCTGAATGTCTGTAACAAGCAGAGCATGTGCATATTAAATTTAGACATTGTTGGACTTACACAGTTTTCAACTTACAGAAATTTTTTAGAATGAATTAACCACATAAGGAGGGACTTAACTGTAATCTATTGCATATAAATTGTATTGATTTTTAATCAGCAGAAAATAAAAAAATTGTTTAAATCACATATAATACCCTTAATAGCTATAGAAATAAAATAGGAAAACTATATATAATCAAGTCCACAATAAAAGTACAAGAAGCAGTGAAAAAATGGAAGAACAATCATAAAGCTAATGACCTTGTACAACATTTTACCAAAAAAGAATATGGGCTTAAATTGAATTTAACGCAAGCTAGCCAAACTGTTATTAATTTTTTAGACGTCAAAATTATCGCCTCAGAAACCGTTTTCAACACCACAGTATATACCAAACGTACTGCCATCCCAATCATCATACCAAGATGGTCCTTTGACCCTGGACCTTTAAAAAATCTGCCTTTGTATCCTATTTTAATAGATGCCTCTCACATTGTAGCAACCGGTATCCTACCTTAAAGTGGAGCTAGATCATATTTATACTATTGGCCGAAAACATGGCTACAC
>WUQG02103696.1:0-25635 GCA_011317285.2 Androctonus mauritanicus | reverse complement strand
TGGACCACAGTTGCTTTATTGTTACTCAGCAACCAATGCCACTTTACCCATGTCTAAAGTAGGTTTGGCTGCAATTTCCCAGGAAGTAAATGGCTGCTGTAAAGTAATAAAAGTGCCATATCCCTTTAAATGGGCCTGAGGGTGTTTACGTTTCGTTTTTCATGATTTTTTCCTAAATATAGGTGAAATTTAAAAAAAAATGAACAATTAAGATATATTTTAGTTTATTTTAACAGAATTAATCATTATTTTCTTATTATTTACAATATTTTTTCATTTTCAACATTTTATAGCTCATTTTATGAAAAATTAGATTTTTTTTTTCTAAAAATTTCAAAAATATCATATATTGAATTTTATGATCAAAATAACTTTGATGAATTAGACTATAAAATCAGCAGACAGAATAAAAAAAAATCCAAATTCTATTGAGCTGTTCATTGTTATGTGTAAATAATGTTTACACATAATTAAAAAAAATATTTTGGCAACTGAAAAATTTAAAAACCACCATTAGAAAGATATATTTTCAATGAAAACACATAAAAAAACTGATTTACAAAAGCTAGATTAATAAAATCTGGATTGAATTTTTTAACTTGTTTTTTTATTGTTTTTTATCATTTTTTATTCCACTTCCTTTACATCTGTTAACATTAAATACACTCAATGAGTTATATACTTTATCAGTTGAAGTTTGTATCTCATTCTGAATAAATCAGTTATTTTTTCATCTTCATCTAAGTATGTTAGATAAGAAGATAAATATACTCTATTAAGAAACTGAATCATCCAATTATTTCTAGAAATTACTTTATTACATTCTTAATACTTTTGGAATAAATCTGGATTATTTCATTTTGTATTAGCAGATTTCTCAGAAATTTATTTAATAATTAAAGTTTTTATAAGGAATGGCAAGTTTATATCATTAATATTAATTAATACCATATGATATCTTGAGAAAAACATATTACTAAATGATAAACAGCTTATTAAATTTTAATTAATGTACAGCAATTATGTATTTTACATTCCTTTTCTTACATTGCATATATAAAACAAACAAACTGTATTAGAGATGCCGGCTTGATTTGAAAAGCTAGAATTTTTTTTTATAAATAAACAGTTGGGATGAACTTGAGTTCTTTCTCGAATAAGCTTGAGCTTCATCTATGAAAATCTTTTTTTTAGTTAGAATCATCAAATAAATTGATTAACACATTGATATTGGTAGAGGGAAACGTTCAGGTTCAGTTTGACTGAGAATATGATCTTAAATTGGATTTTTCATTTTTCTGTAGGAAACCAAAATCAATGCGAAATTGAAAATTTTCAGTAGGAACCACTTCCCATTGAAAATGTTTTGACTATCAGACTTTTAAAGGAAATATTTTTTGAGTGAGCCAAAATTATTTCAAAAAATGGGTCAAAAATGGTGATTATCAGATGAAAATATTTAAAAAATTTTTTGTCTGAAAATTCTGCTTTTATATGTATTATTAAAATTTCAAATTCCTATTATTGTTTCATAATAATATTAAAAAATTGCAAAAATTTGGTTAATTTTAGAAGCATAGTTGTTGAGCAATTTGACTAAAAGAAGACAAACAAATTCAGCAGTAATGACAGTTAGTTATCATGGGAAATGACTGAATGCAAACAAAAATTAGTTGATTTGTTACTTTAATTAATATAATCTATTATTCATCATGTAATCATCAGTTTTTATATTATTTGCATGAATAAAGGTGAGATGTATTAGAAATCGTTAATTTATGGTAAATATTTTGTAAACAAAAATAAATATGTATTTATGAAAAAAATGAAATGCACTCCATCTAAATGAGCATACTTCTTATCTGCGGGATTTCATTCAAATTACAATTATAAGAAAACATGCAGTCTGCCGATGATGGGCAAAAGATATTTATAATTGATCTTAAAACAACTACTTTTGACATATCATCAATACCTGTGATACAAATTTTTTGATGACTTTATGTCATTGCACTGCCAACAATGTGTTAATCAAGTCTCTTATTAATATTGTTAATCAACAGTATTTACTGAGAGATGGAAAACTGTTCTATCAGATGGATACCAAAATAGAGATAGCTTGTTGAAGAGATGTCCATCCATTTCTATTGAATGTAATAATTTGATATTTTATTAAGGAGAAGTAGTTATAATTAAGACCAACAGTCATGATTAACAGATTTGTAAGTAACTCTGTCTTTACAAAATCAAATCATTTGTTCAGCATTGAGAATCAAACCACTATAAAAACAGAAGAGAGAAAAATTTCCTTCCAAGACTCTGCAAAAGATACAATCAAGTGATACTCATCAGTATCTCTTGACATTTGGTTGATGGCCATGTTTATAATCATATGGCTTTGCTTACTGCCTGGAATAGGGATGCTCAACTCTTTGAAGTTGTGGGTGCTCATTGAGAAGCTGAGATCTGTTTCACTTATCAGTTGCACAGGTTCCTGCACTCTATTTAGCATTATTACAAATATGTTTTAAAAATATTTTTTTGATAATTTTTGTTTATTAGCCACAATTAAGGATTCAATGAGCCACAAGTGGCCTACAGACCATGTCACTCTAATCCTTGAACACTCCTGATATAGAGGATTCAGTTCAATTCCCAGATTCCGTCCCTCCAAGAATGTTTTCAGGAGGAATTAAAATATTATTATTAGCCAAATGATTTTTAGTAGATTATTTTAGAATTAAACTGTAATTAATAATTTTTATAAATTAGAATTATAGTCCACCATCTTACTCATCAGACTTAGCCTAAATTTAATTATTAAGATGGTGTCATCTGTTATTAGAATAAACATATTATTAAGACATTCTATGGAATAAATTCCTGGTTTCAAATCAGATCACTATAAGATCATATAACTAGGTCAGCATGACAGTTTGTGCAAATATTACTCAATTAAAAATTTTTTGACTAGTATTATCTGTTATCTGTTTTAGTAATATATAAAAAGCAGACATGTTTTAAAAAAGAATGAATGACTGTAGAAGAAGCTGGTATAATGTGTACAGATAGGCTGTGTAGCTGGTGGCTGTGTGTAATATGTGAAGCTAGTATGGTGCTCTCTGATTGATGTCATTTGAGTGTTTGTTTTTTTCTTCTTCCTTCTTTGAGTACTTCCCACCTTCTTACAAGGATATGGGCATGATGATGATGATGTTTATTGGTTAGAAGTAATATTTGGATTATATTCCCCGAGTTAGTTTATATTATGATGTATATTTATTGTTATTATTCACTTATCTGGGACTCAAAATTTGTGCTTCTGATAATCGTTGTGTTCTGGATTATTTCTAATTTCACTAATTGTGGAGAAATTTCTTTTGCATATTTTATTTTAATTCAATTTTTATATCTCCACTTGTTATTTGAATATCCTGTAATGTTTTGAATAAAAATTGCTGCTGGAAAATCCTATTGTTTCCATCTAACATAGCAATAATTTGTTTTTTCAAATTAGGCAAGGAATGGATAGCAAAATTGATTATATATTATAATGAAAATATGTTAAGTAGGATATACTTTTACTATTATTACACAATCTAATAATAATATATAAAGCTATACAAAACCAATAATGACTGTTTACAACAAAACACTAATAGAAATAGATTGAAATTAACATTTCTCAATCTTTCATTATGTTGAGAATAACAGTTAATTAGCTGATTAATTGTTATTCTCATATGATGAAAGATTAGAATTCTAGCACAAAGTGAATTATGAAACTAAAATAACATTTAATTCAAAGCATTTTCAGTTGCTTATATTTCACATTCTTCAGTGTACGACAAAGTACAGTTACAATTGGAATTATAGATTACATTTAATTTTAAATTAAATTAATTTATTAAACACTACTATTTTTGGGTAGTTTTATATATTATCCTTATAGTCTAATCATGTCTATGTCAATTTTAAGTAAATGAGCATAGGCATGAATTCTAGATTTAAATATTCACTGTCTACATTATTTTCCAATATTACAGCCAAATCTAACATAAACATTTCATTTCCCCTAGTATTGACAAGAATGAATAATGAAATTTTATCATTAATTGTTGCTTCTCATTATGTCAAAAAACACTGGTGTTTGTTTTGTTTTACACTTATAGATACGAAATGAAATTTGTGATCAATTACCTAATAATAAATTTGAAAAAAATGCATTATAATTTATGCAGTTTCCCAAATTTGTTAATATAATACATTTTTAAGGTTTGCTCATAAGTCTAATTTTATTCTTCAGGTAGGACCTGTATGATTTTTACAGATCATATATGAAGGAAAAAATTAATTTTAAAGGAAAAATTATGATGATGATGATAATTTTTTCCTTCTGATTAATATATGTACTAAATTTAAGATATTGTAATTCATTTTGTATTTTCATTTATTAATTTAATAAATGATAAAATACAATAGCTCATTATAATATTATTTAGCTTTTATATAATTATATAAAGGCTTGTTTATATTATTAAATAAAAAAATAACAATAAATTTCAATATTTCAGCAAAATGAATGTAATTTTTGAAAAACTTTTTAAGATACTACAGTGAGATTGAAAAGTTATGCAACCCAATCTTCAGATGTCAGTTTTATCATATACAATGTTGCCACAGTATATTTTTTTCAACAGGTGACAGCACTATTGAGTTGTGATTCATTACACAACATGTGTTTGACAAGCATGTTCTGAGTAAGCTACAATAAATATTTGTTGATATCACAAGCAATATGCCATTTTCTCACACTCATATGAATTCATTGTTGAACATTACTTCACCATTCATTCTTATGCAAAAGTGATTGAAGAATTTGAACAAAAATATTCCAATGTGAAACCTCCCAATAAATAAACAATAACATAATAGATTAGCTTTTTGTGAAACTGGATGTATTATGATAAAAAGTGTAGTGGATGACCATTAGTATTGGCTGAGGGGAAAAAGAATGACATCATTACATGAATGTTGTGCTTGCTATTGAAAACTATACAGAACTTTTGTCATAGATTGGTTTATCATATGGAAGTACACATTAAGCTGTGATATAGTTAAGTCTTTAACTGCATCATATTCATTCAGTGCATGAACTAAAACAAATAGATCATGAACTGAACAAATAAAAAAAGTGACTGCAATACTGCAAATGGTTTTGAATATTTGCAGTATTGCAAATGTTCAAACCACTGTAAGAAAAAAAGATTGCGGAATTGAAAAATTGGATCCCGTATTCTTTAATGACTAGGCTTGGTTTTATAAGTGGGTATATAAACAGTCAAAATAGAAGAGTATGAGCATGTATCCAGGAAGAAGGTGTTTATTTTAAACACATGCTGTAATCATCATCTGAACATTGAATATTGTCCTTGGAACATTGTGATTTAACAATATGACATTGTATGTAAATAAACATGATTTATGTATCATTATATTATATTGTACATGTTGGGTTATGTGACTTTTTGATCACACTGTACTTTCCATAATTTATTAAATTATGGAAAAAGTTATAAAAATACAATTGTCTGATAATAAAATTTAAATAAAATCATAAAACAAACATGCTTTTAGTAAAATAAATACTATAGTTTTTTATTGCACTCTGATTTTTTTCTGTAAACAAAATTTTAAAATATATTAAAAAAAAAGATTCAAAATTTTTAATTTTATATTTCTCTGCATTTTTCTGTTTTTGTACAACTATAAATTAGTAATTCAAAAAATAGCTGAAAATTGCAAAAGTTAAAACAATTTATTTGACTAACATTTTAAAATTTCCATTAGAGCTATCTTCAGAGCTAAAACAGTCTGTTGCATTCTTAAATATTTAAACTAGGAATGCTGTCCTCCCTTTTACACCCATATAGTGAAAAACCCACACATTATATAATAATGTACTTTATAAACAAATATTGAGAGAGTACCTTATCTAAGCAAAAGATAACAGTTATCTTCCATGAATTTAAAATTAATAAAAATATCTAATGGATGTTGTGAAGCTTTGATTTCTGCTTTATAAATTTCAGTATGTTTGTAATGGAATGTCTTAGAGCTATTTTTTGAATTATTAGTTTATAGTTTTGATTTTATTAATCCATAACAAAATTTGTATATATTTTTAAAGTTGCAATATTTATGATTACAGTATAACTCATAATTGAAATTTTTATCCACACATATGGCTTCTGTTTCTATAAATGTGGCAATATTAATAATTTGGAAATTGCAGAAAAGTAGATATTTTTTTATTATTTCAGTTAATTTCTGCCAGTAAAGGAGATGATGGTGAAACTGTTACACTTGCCTTATCTGATGAAGAATCAAAGAAACGCAGGGAAATTCTAGCTAGACGGCCTTCATATCGTAAGATACTTAATGATCTGTCATCAACAGAAGCCCAAGGAGCTGTTGTCAGTTTGACAGGAAATTCTGGAACAACAGTAAAAGAAGAGGCTGGAAATGCAAATGGAGGTAATGATGCAACAAACCAAGAGTCTGAGAGTGGTACAGTAAGTGGGAATACCATCACAGTGGCAGGGACCCAATACCATACAGCACCAGGTATACTAAAAGGTATTAGTCCTTCCTTCGGACCAGACTTGCCTCTCTCCTCTTTTTATGTAATGTTAAATTTTTCTTATATGTTGTATTTGAATATCTTATTAATATTTTAAGATATGGATCATTTCAAATTAGTATTTAAGTTATATGAATTTATTGGTAAAATATGAAATTATTTATTGATTATTAAATAATCATATCTTTTAAATATTATTTAAGTATTAATAATACATTTATAAATTTAATAAATGTGTTAGGAATTTTTAACCTAGTTCAATTAATCTGTGAATCTTAGTTTTCTCCAATATTACAGTACCATTTCTCAGACATAAAGATCAATAATAAAATAGTGTCTGATCATTTTATTTGGAAAAGCAAATTTTAATAGATGAATTTATTATTTCAGTAGAAAATTCTAGCTACTCATATATTGCCAAGATCATTTCAAACTTAGCTAGAGAGATGATTATCTCTGGGATTTCAGAATAGCTAGTTTGATCTAAAAACTTCAATTTTGTTTTTGTTATATTTTTACAGAGAATTTGCAATGTAAACATAATCTTATAGTTAAATGTCATAGGAGATTAAGTAGTTTGTTAATATTACAGAATATTTTTTCTTAATATCCAAATATTTATTGAAATACTAAATTTAAAAATATGAATACCATGAAATATTGATATTTTCATTTTACAAAAATACTGAAAATTATATATTGAAATAATTAAATAAGTATAAATATATTAATTACATACAGTATCTTTATTAAATCATTATGTTATATTAATATATAAGAAGAATTTCATCTGAAAAGTGTTAGTATTAAAATTCTTTAAAGTTTAAAATTGATTATCTAACTAGCAAGATTTAATTTGATCTTGACAATATACCATAGATAATATTAAAAGCCTATTGTATACAATAAAATTTTATAAAATGGAAATCCATAACAATGAGAATGAATTCCAGCAATGCACAATATAATATAATGTAATTAATTTTTGAAGTGATCAGGATCAATATATTCTTTACAGTTAAAATTCCATGTATATAAGATTTCATTGTATATACAGGATGATTCAATGTAACTGATACAATAATTGATATAAATATATTTCCTTATAATTTCTCTCAATGTATTAAAATTGATAAATAACTCAAAAATCAAAAGACCTATAAATATAATAAAAATCAGTTGAGCATCATTAATCTGGCTCTTTGTAACCTGAGAACAAGTGGTAAATTTTATAAAGAAATAATAACTTAGTTTTTTTTTTTTTAATATGACTCAGAAAAATTTCCTACACTATTCTCTGGCAAAATTTGCTGTATGTGCCAAGGCTGATTTAAGAAGGAAAATTATTGCGTACTCATGAGAATTGATGACTATGATGTGTATTGAGAAATTTTCTGTCTTTCTTTTTTGTTTAGAATTATTGTTTTCTCTAACTTGTAAATAAGTGTTCTTGTGTAAATCTAGTGTTTATATAAACACTAGATTAGAACATTGCATTAAAGTATACAAACACTAGAATAACAACAGTGGGAGATGTGATAATTGGCATTTTATCCATGTGCCATTAATCTTTTATTTCTTTGTATAAATCCACATATGGGTAGTTCCTGCCTTTATGAGCTAATTCATTATTAGAGTGAGCTTGCTAACTTGTAAGTAAAACTTATAAACCAAGAATCAATTTTCCATAGACATAATGTTAAAACAAGAAATTTCATTCTCAACAAGAAAATGTGATCATAATAAAATTAAGTAAAGGTCAACAAAATAAATAGTATATGATTAAACAATGATTTATTTATTTAAAATCAAGAAAATTATAATAATAGAGAAATTATTTGTCATATTAATGTTAAAGAATTTTTATTCATCATTATTATTAACAGATTAGTAAATGAACTGCTATATTAGGCACAGTCTGGGAAGAGAAATTATTTACATAACATGCTGATAAAAACCAAAGGATGTGCTACTTCCACTTTTCTCCCACCATTCTGAATTTTCCAGTTTCAAAGTAGACAAGAGTTTCTGCTACAAAATCAATTGTTTTGTATTGCATAACTATATATCTGGATTTAAATGCTTTATATGAATGTTTAGAATTTATTTATTGTAATTAATGTTCCTTTTTTGATTTTTTTGATATTTCATATTTGAAAAAAACTTGCAAATTTACTAACTTATAAACTGAGAACTACCTGTATTTAGCAGTTTTGGCAATTTATGTTGAATTTACATGTTAGGGATAGCAATGTCTATAACATATGTAGTTTATCAATGAGCAAGATATCTGATTTATTATAGCAAATTGCTTTAGCTGTGAGTATTGCTCTGGCCCAATATAATTTGTATATCATATTCTCTAAAACTATCAGGAATATATTTATAATATGGAACTATGATTTTAATTTGTATTTTGAAGCCGATTTTTGAGGAATGATCTTGTCTATCTGATCATATCTTATGCTTGTATTTTTGTCTGTACAAGAAGTTTTCAGCCAGAAATAATATGTTGAATTGTTTCATTGGTCATTTGTTATCAAATGAAATGTCCTTTAAATACATTTTTAATAATTTTTTTGTATGGCTAAACTGGTCTTATATTGAAACATGAGTCCTTTATGAATTTGAAGCATGACTATGGACAAAACCACAAGTGACATATGATTAGTCATTATGGACAAGCCACAAGCTTGATACTTTTCTGTCTATCACTGATTCCTCAAGATTGTAATAATTCTTTCCATAAAGAACATTCTGACTCTAAGAATGCAATTTCTGCACATTTTCAATGATCTGCAGAAATTGTGACATTTATATTATTATTTTTATTGTTGTGAAGATTAAATGATGTATGTATATAATTTACAAGTATAATTGATTTATGTAACAGATATTTTGATTAGCAAAGAATTATTGTTGTGTTTTGACTTTTTTTTTATATCAGTAAGACCTCTTCCTCTCTGTATGAGAGTTACTCTCTGTATGGTTAATTTAGAAAACTGATGTCTGTGCTTTATTCTTGTTTTGTTCATGTTTTCCTTTGGAGATTGTCAAGATCTGTCTCTATTTATTATATGATTCTAAAGGAATAGGAAGAATTGGAATAGCATATGTGTTTATTGTTTTTATGATAATTTTCATTTTCATGTATGATTTTAGAATATCATTTAATCCTTTAGACAGCTTCTGTAATGCTTATTTGTGTTTAATGTTCTTTGGTTGTAAGAAGCCAAGATATTTGTAAGTCTCTCCTTCCTCTATAAATTCAATTTTGATCCCATTTTGGAATTCAGAATTAGAAATAATTGATTTTTCCATGTTATCTATTGTATTTTGTATTTATCAGTTTCAAATTGTATACAGATATCTCTCAAAAATGTCTGTTAGCAATGTTAAGTAATTTTTTTTGCAAATAAGTAAGGTTTGATATCAAAGTTATATATGAAATGTGAAAGTTAAAAACAAGTAATAGTATTATATTTTATATAAAGCCAAAGCCCTGTATTATTCAACATATTTGAAAAAGAATTTAGGATAAGGTAAAATCATGAAGGATTCAGTTCCTTTGGAATATATATTATCTGACATATGCAGGCAGTCCTTGACTCATCTCTTTTACTTATGATGGTGATGTCACCAGTAAATTCTATAATTAGTCAATGCAATTTATATAGGTATGAGTCCATGTACAATGGTTTCATATATCAGAATTATGCATTTTGTGTCTTGTTCCTATAGTTTTGTATTTGCTACATTTGCTTTGATAATATATAGTGTGATAATAAATATTGGTAATGAGCAATCCATAAATTTAGAGCATTTCCAATTTCAAACCACTAACTATGACATTTTGTATAGCTGAAATAGAGATGATTGTGTTGGTAAGACATAGTTTTAATGTTGTTTTCCATGTTGCCATCGCTGTAAAAAGTTATTAATGATGGATGTATCATCCAGTTTTAAGATATGAATTAACTATATATATATTGATAATGTCAAATGTTTTCTTATTATCAATATATGTACTATAGATGTTTGTTTTTTTAGAGTATGGTATAGAATTACTGAATCAGTCACCAGTTGTTGTTTACACTCCTAAAAGTTTTTTCAGTAACCCTTTTTTTATTCAGTCAGTATATTATTTTCATTATAGTTTGCATATTTTATTAGCATGCACTTAAAAATCTGAATTTTCACATCTTTTTATCTTTATTAAAATTCTCCTAAATTTTATCTTAGAAATCAGAATCTGAGAATTTTTTGAAGTGTGTAAGCATATGATTTACTTGTACTATACAGAATTTATAATGTCTCTGCTTTTTGGATTTCATATTTCTGATATCATGAGTAAGGAGCTATGATATTGTCTATAACTGTTTAATGAATTATATAAAATGACGAATAGCATAATTGTGAATGCATGTGAATCTTTTGTAATAGTAATTTTGAATATTGTCTATTTCTGGCATTTTTCACTGATGTGTTCTATGTATTACTTGAGAGACTTTCTGTGGTGTTATATTTACTTATATTATTTGTAATACTTGTTGTATCTTATATTCTTCCTTATTAAACCTAAGATGAATTTATATCATATGCACTTTTGAGATTAGAATGATCATCAATAATAATCTATTAATTATTGTGTTGGGGATTCCATTGTTGATGGTGTATTAATTATTTAAATTTCTGTAAAATATTTTTTTCATTATTTATAAATAAAGGATTTTATTATTATTATTTTTTTTTTGTGCATTCCTTGTTCCATTATAAATGTTTTGAATAAAGTTTTTATTTCAGATTATTGACATGTTCAGTTATATGCATATTATGTTGCTCATGTTTTGTGTATATTTATACTTATAAAAAATATATTTTAACAGTCTGTTTCTAATTTTTTACTATATAATATGAGTACTTGATGTATTTATTTATTTTTTGTCCATGCCATATGTTTATAAGATTTCCCAGCATTAATGATTCTTTATAAAGTAGTATCCAATGACACACTATTGGCTGAATGGTTCACTTGCATTTATTTTGTTCATACTGGTCAGTTCATTGTTTATCAAGGGAAACTGCAACAAATTTTTTGTAGACCCTTCTGTCTAAATTGTGTATTCAAGTGGATTTGAATGTCTCATGCTCAGTGCAATGTGAAATTATTTCTATAGTATACTTTCATTTAGTTAATAAGAATTACCCATTCCAAATATACTTTAGTGGTGGGTGTTATACAATCTGCTGAACCCAGTCCACACAATAAGATTGCAGAACAAACTTGGAAGAGCAAAATCATCATTTCTAAGTTGATGGAACTTCATATATTTCCCCTCAGAAATAGAGTTATTATTATTATTATTATATGACTCAAAAAATTTCCTGCTCAGTATTTCCTGAGAAAAGCAACCATGAGCCAAAGCCAAATATCAGTTAATAAAAGTAGAGAAGGAATATTATTGTGTATTGATAACAAATCTGACTGTGATGTCTGCATTGAGAAATGTATTTTGTGTGTTTAAAATGATTGTTTCTGTAATTCTAAATAAGTATTCTTGTGTAAATATAGTATATTTAGACTTTGTTGTAGTGTTCTGGGAATAATGGCAGTGGCAGAGATTGGCACTATGATCATTTTATACATATACCATAGGCTTTTAATGTTTATGCAATAAATTTGTATATTTTACTTACATTCAACAAACATTGCAAAAATTGCTATTTATGTTATGAATGACAATGTCTATGAATATCTAGTTTTCTATTATTTGTTAATCTTTGTGATATCTGATCATTTTTTATAATGAGTTGTTTTATTTGTAAATATAGCTCTATCCCTTTCTATAAATTCCATCTCTATGACTTTGTCATAGAAAGGGAGCAATTAATGAGAAACTCAAGTTTGGGCTCTTTTCCTTCATTAAAGGAGCTTAGATTCTATCTAAATTCATTTAGCTGGGGAAAAGATCTGAGGTTTCAATCTTTTTCTTTTGTTTTTATGATAAATTAGAGGAATAGGCTTATACTCAAGTATATCTGATAAATCTTTTCTCAAAGAATCAAATTTGCATTGTTTTCAAGATATATGATTTTATAGGTTTTTTTAGAAGAAAAATTGAAGTGCTAGAGAGCAAAATTTGTTCCCCAAATATTTGATTTAAAGTGCAAATTGGCTGTGCTGTTTGTTAAACAATGAAAAAGAGAAAATATGTGATTATTTTGAAAATGACACAAATTTGATGAATCATTTGATATAAAAATTTTCATCATCACATAAATCTCTGAAAGTAGAATTTTCATCATGACTTCAACCACATCTGTAAAGTTTGGAAATTCCATAGATAAGCAAAATTTATAATCTGGCATGGTTTATATATTGATGCTGCTGGATTAAAGATGCTCCACTATTATTAACAAATCTTTTTTGAAATGAGTAATTTAATAGATTTGTAAGAAAAATAAATGAAGGAAACACATGATAGTTGCAGTTATCAATGTACAATATTTTTAAACATTATGTGAATTTCACAAGTAAAAGATGCTCAGAATAAATATTTTTTAATTTTAAGAATAATTATATCCTAACATAATATGGCAGTTGAGTTCAAATTCAAAATTGTTCCAATTTTTTCTTCAGTAATGGTTTTTGCAAAAAATGTTTAATTTCTTTTGGATATTGCTATTTTATTTAGTTGCAATATACATATAGAGATATATATATATATATATGTATAAATAAGACTAGAATACATTCCTAGATGATGCTGTTATTAGAGAAATACTTGGAATAATTATTCTAATTATTTTGATATTAGTTTAAAATTTACAAAATTCATATTATATATAATATCATTTATGGAAAAATTATTCAATATTAGAAAATAAGATTTTATAACTTTGAAATTGCTTTTATTAAATTAAATATTTCATCAGCTGATATTCACTGATATTTTTTCATTTTAATTATTAAATACTGCAAAATAATAAATAAAAACTAAGGTTTAAAAAATTCAAATATTATATAATAAAACCTAATACTGCAAAGTTAATCCCTTAATATATTTAATGGAAATTTTAATAATTTGAAAGAATTTAAACTAATGTTAATGCCATCTCATAATTAATGAATATATTAATGACTAAATCAAAGAATGGCACCATCTATGATTACTAGAATTTTTAAATTAATTTGTCTAAAGAAAAAATCTACTTCAGCTCAGGAGATTTTATTATTCAATATATTACTATCTGAAATAATTTAGCAGTATTAGATTCAATTGGAGTAATTCCCTTTAAGTTTGGTCTAAAAAGTTTATATTACATAATAGTCATTTATGTTTTCATTTTATGATACAAATCTTCTTAATTTAAAAAAAATCAAAAACATTAGTACAAAACAGCACTACTGAGCAGACCACTAAATACGTAAATCATCAAAATTTTACTATAGAGAGTAGTGCTTTTGGCTACATTGCCATCCTCAGCTCTCTGAAACAGGCTTTAAAAATGTTCTTTCCAGTAAGAAATGGAACTTCGTGGTGTTTGATGCTTACGTAAGCATCGAATGCCATGAAGTTCCATTTCTGTTTCTTACTGGAAAGAACGTTTTTTAAAGCTGTTTCAGAGAGCTGAGGACGAAAATGTAGCCGAAAGCACTACTCTCTATAGTAAAATTTTGATGATTTACATATATAGTGGACTGCTCAGTAGTGCTGTTTTTGTACTAGTGTAAGGATTACTACCGATAAGAGCAGAAAATGATTTGAATTTATTTAGTAAAAATAAAAAACTTCATCTACAAAATAAATAGATTTGTGAAACTACAAAGACATCAAGAAATATTATAAAATGCCAATTGACAATAGTGAACTATAAGTGTACTTAGCTAATTGTTAGTGTTAAATATAGAATAAGAAACTATTTTGGAAAATCTCTTAATAATTGATACTTGGGTTAGAAGATTGAGTCAATTAGAAATATCTTTTTCTCAGATGCTTATCCTTCTTAGAAAGAAAGGTAATATGAATTTTTCTAAGAATTACTATCTATAATAATTTTATTTTTCACATTGAAGCAAAAGCATTTTAATAATTTTATGATTTATGATGTATGACATAATTTGAAATAAAAAAAAAATTAAATTTTAATGTAAAATATAAATTAGACAAATATGATAGAATATGGGAAAATATATATTTTTTATATCCTATTATATTGAACTAATACTATGAAAAGCAGTCCTTGCTTTCATTACAATTTTTCAAGTGCATATATGAAATCAGATTTTTTCATTCTTGCTATTAAGAATGAGATCTTATAATCTAAGATAATGTTACAAGAATTGATGAAATAATTTATACCAAGCATCAAACTGGTTGACAACAAATTAAAGGAATCTGAAAAATACAATGGCATACTTATATACACAGGTTCTAGCATTGATTTTCTAGCATGCTCAGTTCCAGTATATTATCAGATTAGCCAGACCAACAGAGATCATGTAATAATAATTCATTAATATATCTTCAAACCCTAATTATAACCGTTCCATATTTTTAAAGCACAATGGGTCATTATAAATTTAAACATTTATAATAAAATTTGAAGTGTGATGTTCATTATAATTGAATTATCATACTACCAGACTGGATAGAATTAAATTACTAGTTACAGATGTTATTCATTATATCTAAGAATGAAATAAACATGCATATATTTAAGAATGATTATCTGCATATATATTTTATGCATATGTTATATCTCCTTTAGTATTTTCCTTTTTTGTTTTATTTTTGATATTTTCATTATGAAAAAACAAAGATTATGTGAATTTTTAATAAAGTATTTATAAAAATATTTCATTAATTCAAATATAAGAAAAAATAATAAAATGTATAAACGATATATAATTGAATCTTGTTTACATTTTTAATATGACTAACTACTTTGTAGATTTATGGTGCATTTTTGACTTAACAATTTCAGTTTATTGTATAAAATATTTTAAAATACTATACTTGATATTTATAAAAATAATTTCTTTTTTTTAAATAAGTTATTGCACAAAGAACAAACATATTGTATTTTCCTGGACTATTTATAATGCAGTTTATAAGATATAAACAATAGCAATTTTTTATTAAACAGATATACTTACTTATTTTTATTATTATTTTTAGTATAGACAACAGAAGTACTATCTACAAAAATATATAAAATACTACTGGCTATCCATGGGGATATATTCCCAGCCTTCTGTATATACTTGAAAATCATAGATAATATTGAATGCTATATAAAACAATATATTTTCAAACTTAAAAATGTTCTATATATTATACAGTACAATAAATCTACTGCCATTTGATTAATTTTCATCTTGATATTAATAAAATAATTAAATTTTATAAAAAAAAACTTTAAAAAATTTAAAATATTTATTTTAAATAAAAATTTCAAAATATTTGTAATTTTTTTTTAATATTTCTTGAAATTTTTCAGTTATCAATAGTCAACTATGGATAACTGGGGTCTTACTATATAATAAATTGACCAATTATGAGCTGAGACCGTGATCCACGCTTGTGGCAAATTGATGTTGACTATATTTTGTTCTATTTGTTATCCATTGCTTCAAAATTTTCTTTGCTTGTTTGTTTGATCTTAATTTTCTGTATTTAAGTCACTGTTTGAATAATGTTTCTTTATAGATTTAAAATAATAGAAAATTTTCTTTTAAAATTTCTCTGATGATTAATTGTAAGTGGATATATACTATAATAAAAAATCAAATCCAGAAAGTAATACAAATTTTTTTTTTAATTTTCTTTTCCAAATCTTGAGAGGAAAATTATATAAGGGAGAATATTTCATGACTAAATATGATACTTAGATAATTTATAAAATTGTACATTTTAACAGGAATTTGTGTGATATAATTAAAGATCAAATATGCAATTATTTCTTTATTTTAATGCTAAAATAAAAACAAATATAATAAAAATAAGAGATCAGTAAAATACATATTACTGCAAAATTTGAATTTTTAATTTGATTCCATTTTTGATTACAAAACATACTCTCTTAGAGCAAATCTGGGTCAATTTTTTTGCAAGAGTATGTATGAAACAACCTCTTTCAAATTCCCTTAGAGTGCTAACAGATATGTTGCATAGGCATCTTCAAAGACTACTTATTGTAATAAAACAAAACCAGTTAGTATATCTGTACTTAAAAATGCTGCTCCTTATAACTAGTTTCAGATTTGACCTTTTTTGCGAGTTCTCAAAATGTTCTAAGCATTCATTAGCAATGAAATTTTAATCATTTGTATAATTAGTTGAAAAGCATTTGTATACAGAATTTTGCAATTCTTGCATAATTTTTTAGGAATGCATAAGTTTTTTTGCAATAGAGTGTATATTAAATGTAATATATAATTTCTTGGATTCATTTCTTTATCGCATCCAAAATACATCACTGATATTTAATACTGCATTTAATATATTTTGCAAGTTTATAATCATTTAATACAAAATTAGTTGATGCTTTCTTTAGAGATTGAGTTTGTTCCACATTCACCTCAATTAGTTTGATAGTAGTGGGATTTTGCACTCTGATAATAAATTCAAATTAAAAGACATGTCAGATCATCAATATCTGGAAAACTGGTGTTCAATCTGTATATGACTACATTACATTATTTGATTATTTGTTATTATTTTTTATGATAAATGAATTTTAAATAAAATTACATTATATATATAAAAAGTTCAAATTTTTAACAGGATATTATAATAAAAACTTATATTTTAAAGAGAGATGTCAAACTTATTTGTGTATCAGTTGCTTTCTATCATATATACAATATATATATAGTGATTGAAAGTAATAAATTAATGAATTTGTTTTTAATATATGAAAATTCAAAAACAAGTTTTAGATTAATAGTACATCTTGAGCTGCTGAAATTCTGGTGTTTCCAGAAATTAACTGATGAGCTAATATTAAGGGAAAACATTGCATTTGAAAATTCAGTAATCAGTGATCAACATAATTATGTAATAAACAATTTGTGTTTTATTTTTATTTGGTAATCTACACAAATCATCTGGGCCAATTCATTGAATAAATTCATTTGTAAATTTATTCAATATGATTATTATATTTACTGCTATATAAAATGATCACTTAACATAAAAAAAATATATATATATATATATATTTATTTATTTCTATTAATAAACTATTTTAATTTCTATATATCATAAACAAACATATATTGTTACTTAAGAGCAAGTTGTTTGTGTATATTTTAATTTCTCTGTATCAAATACAATATTCATAAAAAATAAAAATAGTGTGTAATAGATACTTGTAGAAAAGAGTCTAGCATCTCAATAATAATCAAAAACTTTAAAAGAATAGTTAGTAAATCTAATAAAATAACAAGTAACAGCGTTAATTCCAATAAAAAATATATATGTAAAAAGTCAGCTCATAGAAATAATGTATAAACTTATAATTCATATAAAAGGAAAACTATATATAAAATACCATTATCTGATAAAGTCCATAATTATTAAAATTCTCTCTAAATTAAATTTTAAAAAGTGATTAAAAAAACTGCAAACATTTAGTAGTAAAATAACAGTACTCTGCTAAGATGTGAATTAATGTAAGTTCAGAATTGCAAAGATTACAAATTGATTAATCTTCATCTATTAAAGATTGGCAAATAAGGGCATTAGACAGTGTCCTAAACAGTATCTTTCTAGTATTTTCTTTATCCTGTTTCTACAGTAGGTTAATTGCAAATATTAGAAAATTGATTCAATACTGTGAAATCGTGGAGTTTGCTACAGATCTGGCTGCCCTATGTTAAAATGGTTAGTTATAAGAACTGTAGTACTTAATTTAATAAAAAATAAACAATAAAAATTTCATCATCTCTTATTTTGATGCATATATTTCATGGAATAATTTTTTATTGTTCAATAAATAATAATTATACTTTTAATAATTTAAAAAGTATCTTAAGATATAAATTTAGAGAGACTTTTAAAATATCAGAACTTCAGTTTATTTAAGAAAAAGCTCAAGCTTCAATCCTTTGTTTATTTGCAAGAAAACTTGACCTTTTGGTCATCAAACTGATTTGAGCCAGCAACTTTAGATGCACACAGTTCAAATAATAATGTGGATGAAATTTGATGTGTATTTGATCAAATTTCAACACATCATTATTTGAAATGTGCCAGTCACTGAGCTAGAACTTGTTATTGGGTTATAATACATTGAAAAAATGAATTCATTGATCTATTGTAAGAGCAGTTATGATTTATTCTTACAATTCTTGAATGAGATAAATGAATAAGTATAATAATTCAGCTTTTTTAATTGAGAAGTAAATAATGCAACTGAAAATTTTCTGAATTCATTATTTTATATTACATTGAATTAATGAATTAATAAAAGATTCTGAAGTTTGTTTTAATCCTACAGATAAATAAAGAACATAGATGAGTCCAAAATCACGAGTAAGCTTATTATAGAAGAATATTCAGACTTTATATTGAATTTAATATAAAAATTAATAATAATAATAATTATTACTTAGTATTGTAAAAGTAATTAAATTTTAGATTTTTGCAGCATCTATAAGAAATGGTTTGGTTATTTTGAAGTATATTTAATAGGCTATAATCAAATCTAAATTAATGATGATGATGATTGCTTTTGAGTAATGAATACTGTGAACTTGCAATTCAATATATTAATTTATTATGTAATTGATATTTAATTAAATTACAAAATCATATAAATATAATTTATCAATATTTATTTGCTAAATACAAAAAACCAAAGCATAAATATTTGTACATTAAGTTAATTTAGACTTGGTTTTAATTGTTTTATTTGAATTATTTAATATAATAGATCAAGGAATAAATCAAGGAACCTAATAAAAAAAAAAATTCTTAATAATTTGCATCAGTTTGATGCACAAAATTATTGTGATATTTTCAAGTTAGAATCATCATGCTTGATTGCATTGAAAGAATATCAGCATTTGAAAAGAATTTATAAAAGGCCCATGTCTAAAAATTGGTTAAAGAGTATGATCAAAAAGTTTTAAGATACTGGAGATTTAGATGTGGCCATACAATGCCTAAATCTTGCCACGGAAGTTGTTGATGAAGTTGCTGTTGTTATGACTGGCAGTGCATTACATGGCCAAAATTCTTCATCCAATGTCCATGCAGTGATATGTGATTTGTCCATTCCCTGGTCCATTATTTGAAAAGTGCTGTGGTGCGTTTTACAAGATCCATATGATGTAACAATTAAAACTGAAGACTCACAGGCAAGCATGGATTTTGGCAATGATGGATGTTGATGACATGTGGTTTGGGAATATTCTATGGACTAATGTGGCACATTTTTCACTAGCAGGTGCAATGAATACACAGAATTGTTGCATATGGGGTGCTTTGCATCCAAATGTTATGCAGGAATGGTCATTGCATTTGGTCTTTATGATTATATGGTATGGATTCACTGTTAATTTTATTCCTGTTTTCATTTTTCTCTAAGGAGAACATCTCAAGGATCATTAAAAACTCCCTGTGTGAGAACCACATCTTGCTACTTATGTGATTCCTCTCTTATAAGAAAGAGAATGTTTAGAGACTACTGTCTTCATGCAAGATGGAACAATGCTGCATATTGGTCAACCAGTAAAGGAAATGCTTTGTGCCAACTTTGCAATGAATACATAATATCCAGAAGTTTCCTACATCCATTCTCTCACCATTCTCCATACTTTAATCCCTGTGATTTCTTGTTGTGGGGATATTTGAATTGTGAGTTTGTCAGGAAGAATATAGTGTATGCTGATCTTAAGGCAAGCATAAATAGACATATCACTGACATTCCACCGATATTCTATCAGAAATGCTTTATGTGACCATTGATAATGGAGTATTATGTATCCAGCATGTAATCATAGATAGAGCACATATTGGAGATCTGTAACTGCTTTTTGAACACAACAGCATTGAGAAATGTAGCATTACAATAATATTTTCATCCTTAAGACACCATATTTTTATTTGGTAATGAAAATTTGAATTAGTTTATTTTCCATCAGAAATCTCAGTACCATGGTTTAATTAGCATATATAGCAGATTTTATTGTCATATATTGATTAGAAATTTTCTTCAGGCACTGTGAGTAGTCATTTAATTTATAATCACCCTGTATTTATAATTAAAAAATTCCAAAAATCATTGACTTCTGATTTCACCTTCTTTGTTACTTCAGAAGAATTATATTTCAAGAGATTAACCTACCCCCTACAAGATGATTTTATTTTCATATTTTATAGTAGTCATAATAGTTTTTGTAATAGAATTTAATATGTATTGACTTTTCATAAAAAGTAAGATGACTATGTAAAAATGCTTCTACAGAGCAATAAAAAAATTAGATAAAAGAATGCATCAGTTAAGATTGAAGTATCTAATGAAATATTAATGATTGTATATGTTTTATAATGATAAAAAGTTTTAGATCATTTTTTTACAATCATTCAAAAGTTGAATTTTTTATATCAAATATTTTAATCATAAAGACCTGATATAAAAAGTTATATTCACAAAAAATTAAATTTCTCATTAAAAAATTTTGAGAGATATTATTTGAAAGTTTTATACAAATTTTAATATTAAATATTTTCCCCAGTGCTATGTATTTTGTTTTTCTTATTATAATTATAAAGGAAATGCAACAAATTTTTTCATTAAATCCAATATAGATTTATCCCAAATTCCCTCCAAAGTGATATGCAAATAATATTTTCTGTATGGTCCATGACAGAAAAAAGTTGGAAAACATTGTCTTATCTTACAAAATTGAGATTGTAGTATATAATGTTTACAACTTTTTATCTAATTTAAATATTATAGTTGTATTTCTAAAAAATGCTATACAAAATGAAATGACCCAAATTAGAATATTAATTTATCTTAAGCAGATCAGCAGATATATAAGTTTTTCTATTACATATTTGAACTTCATATAACTGTCATTTTAATAGTGAAATGAAGAACAAATAATAGCATATTAAATAAAAATAATATATGCTATTATAAAAATCACAATAAACAAAAGTTTAACAAATTTCTAAAAAAAAAAAAAATAGATTATAGTAATATCTCACCTTAATAGTCTAACTGGGATCAGAAAAGCTATATATTCAATGAATATAGGAATTATATTACAGAAATATTTGTCATAATTATTATTTATTGTGTTTGAAATATTTTTATTGATCAAATATGCATGAGGACAGTTCTATTTCATTAATCCAAACAATCAAATCTCCTTTATTACTTCAGATAAATGAATTTTACTAAATATAATTATATACTGGGTATAATATATTTTTCTATAGTCTTGAAAATTTTATACATTCCACAAAATTTACTTTTTTTTAAATCAACTTTCTGAAGAAAATAAGGCTTATGAGATATATAAGTAATGACTTTAAACTATTCATTTGATAATTTTAAATAATAGATAATTTATATAATATAAATGCTAACATTAATTTTCATGCCTAATTTCCTAATGGATTAATATTTTTTGATTAAATTACAAATTCAGTTTTTGCAATAGTAGTATGAAAATAAATAAATAAAACATTTATGACTATATATATATAAAGATTTTAAAATATAAAAAATAAAAACTTTTGTTTCATTTCAGTTTTACCTGCTTCTGCTATTCAACTAGCTTCTCAAGATGGTAGCATACAAGGTCTCCAGACAATTGCGATGGCTAATTCTGGATCAGGTACCGCAGGAACTATTGTTCAATATGCCCAAGGCCAAGATGGGCAATTTTTTGTGCCAGGTAAATTTTGTATAATAACTTGAAATATTTATTTCAATATATGCTCATTTTGAATTTATGTATTTTATATACATTACAATGCATTCATTCATTTTGGGATATTTTAATAAAAAAATGATGATACACTATTGTGTAATTATAAATTTAGTATTCCTGAAGTTCATTTGGAAGTCAAAAAAGATCATCACAGTAAATTTACCCTTATAGATTTATTGAACTCCTAATATATATCTTTTTATTGTAAATATAGTAGATCCTTGTTAAAGTTGAAGTTAGGTTTTTGAGAATTGTGACTTTAACTGAAACAGTGTTAACCAAAAGCAAAATCCCCAGTGACCTAGTGTTTATATAAATCAGGATTATAATCCTAGATTCTGATAATAGAAGTGATAATAGCAGTAATTTTTTTATCTAAACATTGCTTAATAATGGAATGAAACAAAAGCATGATATAATTATAAACTAATTATAAAATGTTACATAGCAATTATATACAATATTTTTCAGTGAACTTTGAAATACATAGAATAAAATTAAAAACCAAAATTTATTATTTTATTCAGTTATTGTTCATTTCAATTTTTTGTTTGGATAAAGTTATATTTAGAATAATGGATAAATGATAATTTATTACATTATGTCAAGTTGCAGATTGCAGTTTTGATGCATTATTGAGAAATTTTGCTTTATAAATTTAAATATTTTGTTATATGCTTAGTTGAAAATTAAATAGCATGTTCATATGTGCAAAATTTTATAAATTAAATATTCTTAATTAGAGAACATGCAAAAATTTCTTAATAAAAAAAAAATGTACAGGTGTATCCTACTATAGTGTACTAATTGGAACCAAAATTGGAAATGTGTTAAGTTAATATAGGAATTAAATTATAAAATGCTTACAGTTCCAGACGGAAAGTTGTCAGATTATGGAATAAGTAGGAAAAATTTAAGATTGGACTCATCATTTAAGCCAATAATTTTGGAATGGACTAAAAAAATTATTGATGTTTACTGTATATAGTCATTTATAAGCCAAGCTTTTTTCTCCCAAAAGAAAAAAATTTCTAAAGTGGACGGGTCAGTTATACATGGGTCAAAAAAATCAACTTTTTTTTGGCTGGAGAAATTGAAATAATAAGCAAAATCATAATTTATTGAACTTCTCCTGAAGACCAGGAAGGAAATTTTGCAATAATTCATTCAGTACAATACCAGGTAAAATTTTATCTTGCCCCAAAATGATCAAGTGCATTGCACCGCCAACTTCAACCTGTGTCTATATACTGTAATTGGATAGACAATGCTATGCTGCCCGATATGACACAACACAAAAATTCTACAATGAATCAAGAATCTTACCTAGGATTCATATTTTGATGAAAAAATATATTTATTTTTAATTATTATTAATTAAGAATGTTTTAATCCATTCGCTAGTAATTGATAAATGCTTATTATATTTAACTAAGGTAAATTAAAAAGTAACTAAAATATTGTTTAAAATAACGAAAAAAAAAATTATTTAAAATCTGTATTGAAAATAACTGTATTCTATCAAAAAAGTTCATCATAAGCAAAATCAAAACTTCAAAATTGCACGCTTGTCTAGAAATCATGCTACACATGTCATCCTTATGGTGTATGACATCATCATTAGGATTATCCATTCTATTTTAAAATATGATCGAAGATTTGAATACAATGACTCAATTTGACAAAATACAATGCAAGAGAAAACAAAACTTGAATGGTCTTGGTGGTCTTGCTGTAGAATACAAGCCATGTGACATAGCTGTATTATTCTAATGGAATTTTTACTATGATAATTTAATATGAAATTTTTTCAGAAAATAAAACAGTTATTCAGTAACAATAATAAAAAAAAATATTTTTATGTAAATTATTAAAATTTATTACTATTTGTTAACTTGATATTTTCTGAAGCTATGTCATTCTAATGATAATGTTCACTGACATCAATCTCACTTCAGAGCAAAGTAAAATTTTACTTTATCCAAAGCGATCGAGCACATTGCGCCATCAACTTCAACCTGCATTTATATAGGCGACGTGGCACTGCATCACTTCAGGTTAAAGTAAAATTTTACTTTTTAAACTGATATATTGGTGTTTGTATTATAATAATTTATTTTATATAGTCCTATATATTTAAATTTTCAATAAAATATTTTTTTTTTTTTGGCAAATGACATTAATATATTGGTAACTAAAAATCAAAGATCATATAATTTAGTGGTTTCAAATTTTTATCAAATTTTTAAGTGCTAAAGTCGGGTAGGCTTATACATGGTCTTTGCTTTTTACCAATTTTCAAACTGTGAAGTGGGAGATCAGTTTATATTCGAGTATATATGGTATTTCAAAATGTTACTGATAATTGATTTAAAATGACTTGTCTTAATTATATCAATAATTTGTGAATAAATCAAATATAGTAAGTCTCCATCTTAAGCAGTTTTGACTTATGTAGCTCAGAGATATGCAGATGCATAAAAATTTTTATTTTTGTTGATTTTCTATAAAATGCCAATGAAAACTTCATGAAATAATATACTTTTTTTACAAAATTAATGCTTATTGTCTTAAATTTCATTCATTTTGTCATTCTATTTTCTAATGCACTCATTCATATAATCAAGTTTAAGCATTGTGGACTTTATAGTTTTCAATTTATGTGGAAAGTTTTTTGACAAAGTAACTGTGTAAGTTGAGGACTTACCATATTTATTTTTCAAATATTGCATGGCATATCGTTTTTACTGATTTTTTGCATATCAATTTCAAAAATTTTTCTTATTTTTGTTCAGTTTAAAATCAAATAACAATTTTTCTGTTTTAAACCTTTTTCCTAAAGACAAGGCTATTCCAGAGCCCATCCTGAACAAAGTAAGTGAAGGATGGGGGTTCAGTTAAGCTTTTTAAGTTACTTTTACACTGTCAAATCTGCTCAAGTGATATATGGCAACAATGGTCAGACCTGTATTGGGTCAGTTGAGATGATAAAATATAGTAAAGGATAAAAGTTCTTTACTGATAAAGGCAGAAT
>WUQG02103585.1:0-25635 GCA_011317285.2 Androctonus mauritanicus | reverse complement strand
TGTAAAATTCTAATTTATATAAGATCTAATCTATAAAAGGATATGTTTCAAATTGTATATATTGGATGGCTTTTGGTTGCAATTCAAATTGTTGTAATTCTGAATACAATTTTCCATATATGGAATATTATAAATCTTGGATGAACAACATGAGAGCTGTAAGCCACATGTGACCTATCAGCTTTAAAATGTAGCCCACAAGCTAATTTCAAAAAAACATTAAAAATTATTATAAATATATTCTCTTAAAAGTCTTAGTAAAAATTTTCCATTATAGTATTGTTAATCCCATGAATATTTTTATCATCAAAACCTAATTGAAACAAAATTACTATCTTGAAATTTTTATTGTTCAAGGCTTCAATCAAAAAGACAGCCCATACCCACACCTATTATTATATAGAGTGATTTAGTAAACATTTCCACTTCAAGTATATCCATAACAAGTACCAATATTGAAACACTGTTTTCATAACATAACAGAATAAATCTTACAAAATGAGAGGATACACACTGATACAAGCTAAAAAAATGAATTTCAATACAAAATTGTTATTTTTATTTATTATGGCCACTCTTATTTTCTCAGATTGTTTCATATCTTATTGTGAGACTTGTGATAATCATTTTGTGAAAACAATATCTCAACTTTAAATATTTCTGAAATAAATTGTAAAGTTGAAATGTTTAATGAATGACCCTGTATAATAATAATTACCTAAACATTATTTTTTTGATGGCATGGGTAAACTAGTAACACTAACACACACACACACACGTCTCAAAAGGTCATTGCCAAACATAACATGCTGGTCTGTCATACCATGACAAACAAGATTTACATAGAAACTTGTGTTCAAAAATGTGAACGGTGACCGCTAGAGGCCAACATTCTCAGGCCTATGGGAGAGTGGAAACCATGATCATTTCAGGCGAGGACGCTGCAGGAGAAGGATGAATCTGTTTACTAACTCATCCTTCTCCTGCAATGTCCTCGCCTGAAATGATCATGCTTCCCACTCTCCCATAGGCCTGCAAGCAACGGCCTTTAGTGGTCGCCGCTCACATTTTTGAACACAAGTTCCTATGTAAATCTTGTTTGTCATGGTATGACAGACCAGCATGTTACATTTGGCAACGACCTTTTGAGACACCCTGTATTTAGGCATTATAAACTAAACAGTATATATTATATATAGTTTAGTTTTATAATGTAGCCAATTTGGTCCACATTTCATAAAGAGTACTGACTTATTATAAATTGAAGTTAGACTCCCCAACCATTAAAACTCAAGCATATTCAAAAAGATTTTAACAAATATAGTTCAGTAATATTAAATAAACATATTTTATAATGAGGAAAATATATCAATATATTGCTTCTTTTCCAATACTTTATGACAGGGTTTTCCAAACTGTGGGGCATGCCCAACTAGGGAGTACGAGGCTATGGCAAAGGGGGTGCATGCACAAGAATTAACAATAGCATCATTTTTAAGATAAACAAGCAAAAGATAAATTCAAATTGGTGTTGAAAACAAAAATTAATCAGCAAAAAGATTATAAATATATATATATAACTCATGTATCCAGAAACTTTCTACAGTAGCTATTTTAAAGTCAAAAGTATCAGTCTGATTTAGTGATTAAAAAGAATTGCGAGTAGCGATATCTTGACAGCATTCTGATTTGAGAGAATTTGTGCTGAAAAACAAGCCCACTCATCGCAATAAATATATTAAAAATTATTATACCATAATAAATACATATTTTTTATGTATAAGAATTTTATTTATACAAAATTTGGTTATATTGTTTTGTAGTATTAAATTGTAAGTGAAAATATTTACAAAATTAGACTTATAAAAATGAGAGAGCATACCAATTTTTTATGAAAAAAGGGGGCACAGACACAAAAAGTTTGGAAATCACCTCTTTATGCAATTACAAAATATCATGCAAAAAAAAAAAAAGAAAGAAAATGTATATTATATTTGCATATTAAAGATAAATAGTAGCAATAATAAAATGAAAATCTATTAACTTTATACAAAATTAATGAAAAATGAAATTTTTGCTGCTTTGTCTATATTGGATGGTAAAATTTGGCTTACTAAATGTTTAATTAGTGGAAGATATAGAAGCAGAAAATGATTTTCCTGGTTACTGACTATAAAAATCATTAAGCTAATTTATTACTTTCATAAGCTATATACGTAGGTCATTTTATACTTTTCTAAAATATACAATTAAGGAATTTGGTGCAAATTCTTTCTTTTTTAAATTGAATTTCTTTATGAAATGTCATCACAAGAATTTCTAGAAATAATCTTGAATTGAATTTGAATTGAAAAAGCTAACTTTTTCAATTCAAAATGATATTTTTAAGTTGGTTTGGATGTCAATATAATGAAATTATTGATAACAGCCATAGTGAATGCTTTTATATCTTAAGTTGGAAACTCAGTTTATATTCTTTGTTAAAAGAGAATATTAAAATAAGTTTCTTTAAATTTTTCTTTGTTTTGATGATAAAAATTATTTACTATTTTCGAAATTCAATTTTAACCAAATTAAAAATAGAAATAAATAATTGAGATAAAAATCTAAGAATACTAGTTTATATATTTTTATATATATATATTTGTTGAAAACTTTCAGTACTTCATATCTGCTAGAATATTTGATGTTATTCATAAATAGGGTACTTTTCAAAGGTTTTGGATATAATTATTTTGAATTATCTTTAATCATGCCAAGCTTAGAAAATATTTACTTTGACAAAATTTTTTATATATATAACTTATTTTTTTTCTTTCAATTACATGAAATAAATGGATCTTAATTTCTATTAATCATTAATTGATTAATGATCAATAGAAATAATCTATTAGAATAAATAAATAAATATACATTCAGATAAATTTAACTGTCATACTACAACTGTTTACAAATAACTTAGGATAAATTACTATAATAGAAAGAATTTTTATTAGATTTTGACAGAGTTAAAGTGCTAAATATGTAATTGTCAAACTTAACACAATAGAATACAGGTAACCTTAATTTAAAATAGTTCAACCTATGACCACTATATTTATGATCATAGTTTTCATGCAATAGCCCCTAAAATCTGAAATTTATATTCGTAGTTTATATTTATGACATTTTATAATTGAAACTTCATGTATCATCCCAAAAGAGGCTATATTAATCAGATTCCCAGATTGCAACAATTTTTTTTTAATGAAATTTATCTCCCATATTGCTCATTTTATTTTTGTGGATTTCTGAATTTTTTTTAAGTTATATTTATTATATTTAAGAAATTTTTGGTAAATGGTTTTTAAATGGTTATTTTTGTAAAAGTTTTGGTATGCCATTTTTAAATTGAATATCTGTTTTAGTTAACTAAATAATAATTTAATTATTGGAATTTTAGTTTTGTTTCATTGCCAATTAATTTATAATTTAAAGAATATAAAATAAGTTATAAATGGTTTAACATTATGAAAAGTTTATGTTTATAGGAAATAATGAATTTATTTGCAATGAGTTGAATGAATATAATGAATCTTCAAGAATTAATTAGTTCACAGGATTAAATTATGGTAAATGTATGTAATAAATTACACAAATTTACCATACCATACCATAATGAATTTCAATCATTTAGAATATATATATTATTGTTCCCAAATTATATTGATATTTTTCTTTTTGAATGGTAATTTATTACAAATAAATTACTATTCATTTAGTAATTTATTAATTACACATGGTGTGTAATTAATAAATTACTATTCAAAGAGAAAAATATCAATATAATTTGAGAACAATAATATATCTATTCTAAATGATTTTAAATAATGAGTGTCAATATATTTAATATTGATAATAGGTGAAAATTGAATTAATTTTACAGAATATATATACATATGCATACATACATATATAATAACAGATTTCAGATATTTTCTTTTGAGCATTTTTCTTTTTATTAAATCACTTACTTTAAACAAATCAGTTTTTTTTTTCTGTACAAATACATGAAACAAATATATATATTATATATATAAATATATATAATATGATATTCAAATTGTATTTTTTGTATATGACAAAAATAAGTTAAAGAGATATAAATAAATAAACTGTTCTCATAACAGCCATTCTTAGCTGTTAAATTAGAAAATTAAAAAATAACAGTTGAGCTCTATGCAGAATAAAGTTTCTTTCCTTGTGTGTTTTATATAGCAGGAAGATTTTTTTTTTTGTATCGAAAAAGCATCAAACAGCATATTATAAATTTAGATTCTAAGATAACTGACCTTTATACAACTATATATATGTATATATATATATTTTTTAAACAAAGTTTAAATTACATGCAACATTTCATGCTAATACTGTTGCTTCAGATGGAGTGTCACTGGCACCAACGTCTTCACATGAAGTAACAGTCTAAAAAAAGTAGAAATATAATTTTGTCAAATTACATTAATGTTAATATAAACATATATTTATTTAATTTCTAACCTTATCTCCAAAGGAATTTACTGTTGAAAGAACTGGCTTATGAACTGATAAAGGAGATGATGATGTTCCATTCGGTTCTCCACCAGCACAAGTATCTATTTGAAGCTCATCTATTCTGTTTTCTTCAGAAAGTTCATCAGTTAACATATCTGATTTAACAGGAACAGCAATTCCATCTCCTGAAGCAGGAGATACAATAGATTCAGAAATAACTTTACTTGGAACAGAAAGTTCTTTAGCAGGTGTAGTAATAGTTGTATCACCTGCTCCATTACTTGTATCAATAGAAACAGAATTTTCTTGAATATATGAATCTGCAGAAACATCTTTACTTTCATTATCAACAGTTACAACCTCTACTGATAAAACTTTCATTTCAATATTTTCATTCTTTTCTGAGGGAGATATTCTTCCAGCCTGCTTGTCTGGTATATCTGATAACAAAATATTTGTATCTTTACCAGAATTATTTGAAAGCTCATTTTCAATATTTGTAGGAATTCTATCAAAAGATATTCTGTTTTCTTCTTCAGCATTGTGATTAGGAATTTCTGATTTTATTAGTTCTGGTTCTTTACATTCTCCAACTATTTCATCTTGTGTTAACTCTTCATTTTTAAATTTCAAATTTTCATCAGCACAGGGTGAAGCATTTATTTCAGACTGATTTGAACAAATTTCATTTGATATTTCTTTTTCAGGATTATCTTTCTCTTCCACTTCATCTTTATCATTTAAATATTCAGAATTCTGCAATTTATGAGAATTGATAGTTTCAACAGTTTCAACATATTCATCACAAATATCTGATTTATTTTCTTTTGCATTAAAATTTTCTAAATCTTTTGTAGAATTATCATCTTCAATAGAAGTAATATCATCTCTTTGTTTAATAACTTCTTTACAAGACAATGATTCCATGGATACATCTGATTTATTATGTAAACTTTCTTTTGCAGAATTATTGTCTTCATTAGTTATAATTTCATCTTTTGCTTCCTCAGAAGATTCTTTAGATGAATTTTTCATATTGGGATTATTGGAACGTTTGCTATAATATTTTTTCTTTGATATTTTATTCTTATAAGATGGTCTACGAGGTTTAGGAAGTCTTGAATTAGATTCTCTGTCAGACTGTTGTGATGAATATTTCATTCCATAATCACCAATGTCTTTAGATTTTGTTTCTACAGAATTCATACCATTTTCTTTGGAGAGTCGTCTGATTCTACCTCCCCTATCTAAAGTCAAATTTCTACGTGTGCGTCTAGGGCGAGAATTTCCAGATAAATGATTCTGTCGACTTTGAGATTTTTCTTTAAGTTCCTATAAAAGAAAAATTAAAAATAAAATTATATATGCAATATTTATGTTTTTATACTTATTATTCAGTTTTACCTTATATAAATCAAATTTAGAATTAATTATATATTGATATAATATTTGATTTACAGAATTTGGTTTGAATCTTACAGTCATAACTTTGAAATACTCAAATTTTATGGATTTCTCCCTATTGACCTTTACTAGCTATACATCATCTTAATAAACATCAACACAAAATTACAAGAACCAAACATAAAAAAGATGCTTTTGCTACATCAATCCACTGTACATAAATTGGCATGCATGTAAACTGCATAGACTAATCATAGAATTTACAAATGACATTACCATCATAAGTATCAGTAGTAATAAACTGAATGCAATTCTGATATATATTTCTTACCCATTCTAAAATTTAAATATTTATTTTTGTAACTTTAAATAATATATAATGCAAGTACAAACTATATATAATTTTCTAAATGAATTCAATTAGGAATTTCTGGAGAAATAAGATGCCATTTATAAAAAAATAATTTAGAATTTGAACATTAAAATTTACCCCTCTAAAAAAATGACCTATAGAAATGAACGATACAATGTAGAAAACTGACAATTTTTCAAAAATTTCTTTAAAATTTGTGGGCTACTGTATTCAGTTAAAATTTTTAGAGATAAAATATTTCCTATTTTGAGAAAAAAAGAATATTTTTTCAAACAAATATAATGCCTTAAAAAATTTTGAAATATTTTGCAATTTTCTGTCTATCAAATTAGGTAGATGTGTTTTATTTTATTTTTATTGATGATAATGTCTACAAAAGATTCTGCTAACATCTCCATAACTCTTATCCTCTAGAAAACATGAATCTGATATAAACAATAAGAACTGAAATATGAAAAAGTGTGTTGGTTTTCTTTCCTTATAGAAAAAATAATAAATATAACTTGAGAATTTATTTTCAAATGGAATTTTCCATAGACTTTGATTCATTTTCTATTCTTAAAAATGGCTTGATCTCAAATAAAAAGAAAACATGCCTGTGTTATGCATATGTGCAGTCGTCAGTGTATTAATCTGTCATCATCTAATTCAAATAAACAAATTAAACATAAAGTAAAAAAAATCTTACTATTAACAGGAAAAGATAGCTTAAAATAAGCCAAAATTGTTCTAGAATAAGAATTACTTACTAATAGCATAATTATTTCACTAATAATATAATAGTATAGTATTATTAATGAATATTATTTTGCAAAAAATTTTTATTTTGAGTATAAAATAAATATATGGCAATAATTGAAAAGTGCTATAAAGCAAAGCATGCCTGCCATTACATAATATGCATATATCATGTACATGTCCATGCATATATGTACATGTAATATATAAACAGTTTGAATTGATTATAATCAAATATTTTCATCAAGCATTCAAATGTTATCAAATAGATTATATAAAAAACTCAGCTTTATATAAGAGAAAATATGCTCAATGATATTTGTTTATAACTGATCATTTCCCTCATGATTAAAGAGAGAAATAACTCTCTCTCTAATCGTGAGGGAAATGATCAATTATAAACAAATTTTTCTTACCATATTTTTTGATTGAACTATTTTATGCGATACTCTTGCATCTATATACAGTTAGAGATTGCCATAAATTGGAATTTTGACTCCTTTTTGTTTCAAATTATATTATTTTTTCTTGTTGACAATATAAAATTAGATAAATTTTATTTATAATAACAATAATACAGATAATCATTGAATTATAACAGAGTTTAATTCAAATCCCATTTCCATACATTGAATATACTTAAAATTTATGGATTCACATTATCAATAATTATTAGTATACTTCATTTTATCATAATAAACTTAAACACAAAAATATAAGAACCGGACACAAAAAGGATGCTTTTATATATCAGATCGTTGTCAAGGATTCAAACCTTTTGTCAACATAAGTACAAATAATTGTAAATTGAGGACTATTGTAAAATAATTATCTTATTAAAATTATTCAAAATTTTTTGAAAATAATATTTCAGTAAAAATATTAATTATTTTGTCTAAGAAAATATAATTGATTTTGTTTGCATTCACTCATTTTGTGAATTATTCGATCCAGCTTTTATCTTCTGCCATATTTTATGACCTTGTTCTTTGTATCTATCAATAATTACAAATCAAACAACTGGAAATTTTCATTTGAAATTATTGAATATTTATCAACAATTGAATGTATATTACTACTTATATAGAAAACATAAATAATAATTTTTATAAATTACTATTTATGCTTATTTATGTTTATGTTTATTTATGTATTATTAAAAATTTTTGATTGAATAATTCCTCAATATAAATAATAATTTTTATAAATTATTATTTATATTGAGGAATTATTCAATCAAAAATTTTTAATATTTATTTTCACAAAAATTTCCAAATTCATTTGCCCAACCTTAGTACTTGTCTAATTTAGTAACAGGGATACACAATATATGTCAACTCTAGTTCCTCATGAATTGTCCACATTGACAAATTTTTTTTCAAAATCAGCAGCAAAAATCACCACCACAAATTTAACACTTTTTCTGTTACTAGAAGCCCTAAGTTCAAATATCTATTGCAAAAGCATTAATAAAACTTTTTAAAAATATAACTTATTAAATTACTATTACTTAATTTTTTTTTATATTGCCATCCAAAAACATTTGGATTCGAGGACTATGCTGTAATTCTTATTAAAAATGTAAATATTTTTTAAAATATTACAACTTTATAAGAACAAATAATTAAAAATATACCATAACTACCATATTTAAAAAATTTTTTTAGATTAGCATTTCCCAAACTGTGTTCCATGGAAAATGGATAAGTGTTCTGTAAAAAATTATGAAAATTAATATAAGCCTTATATAATTTTAAATGCTGTGCCATGTTGAAATTGGAGTCACTAGTTTATTTTACTATTTTCATGTGTTTTATTTTATATAATTACAATTTGATAATAAATGTTTGTATTGTTTTCTTAATTGTTATACTTACTTGATTACTTTATTATTAATAACTACCTATACTATAAAATAATCAAGGTGGTCTGTAAAAATTTCAGGATTTGTGAAACGTTCCATCATAGAAAAAGTTTTGGAAATTCTATTTTAGATTAATATATTTTCTTGGCAATTTTTATGATTTAATTAAAAAATTTTGAGATTACTTTTTTTTTTAGCAAAATCAATACTCTTCTAAATGGAACTATGAAAATTAAAAGATTAAGACAATCCAATAAATTTAAGAAGAAATATTAGAACATTTTGATTATATTTCGCTAATTCGATCTAGTAACCATTTTGTCAGTTTTTTTTTGTTGCAGCATAGAATTAAATACCATTTTTTTATTTTAAGATCCTTATAATGAGTTCTAAAGAGAAAATAATTCAAATACAATACACACAATATATATTAAAAATAAAATTAAAATTGATATAATCTTCAAAATATAAATAACAATTTACTCTAAAAAGCTACAATTTACTCTAAAAAGCTGCAATTTACAATACTCTATTTATAAAAAATAAATATAAAATGAAAATTTTGATTCAAATTACAAATCTTTATTCTGCTTTTATAAGTAACATTTAAGAAAATTTCAGAAGTGAATAACGAATATAGTAAGCTCCCATATAACACAATGAAAAACTATGATTAGTACTCATACAATGTTATAAACAGTTCCATATAACACAGGATAAATTTAACATTTGACATATTTTTAACTTTTTGTTTAGAAATACAGAATGCATACACTTATCTATTGTTTACATACATACAGTGAAGCTTACTCACAAAATATGTATATAAAAGAACGCCAAGACAAGTTTAAATTTGTATAAAATCATCTGATAATGCATCTCTCTTATAACATGATTTCCTATAATGCAGAATGTATTCCCCACACGGTATGGAAGTCCACTGTACATTATTATCATAGAAATATATATAAAGCATGTTGATGACATTAAAGACAATACATGAATGTTATAATACATTCATATATTGTCTTTAATTTTCAGTTTCAAAATTTAAATTAAAATGCTTAATAAATATTTACTTAAAAAGTTTTTTTATCATTTCTAAATATGGGATATATTCTATCAAATTTTAATATTTATCATCATCAAAATAGACAACATGAGCACTTACTTTTAAAAGCAGAATAAAGACTCATTTTATCAAACAATAAACAAAATGGACTTATGTCATAGAATTTATGCATGTATGCTCTGCATAATGAAATATTTAATATTATCCTATTTTTTTATTTCAATTCTTACTGTTTTTGTCACAAAGATTATTGTAAAAACTGCCACATAATAGTAGATATTAATTCTATTTAGTATATATTTTTTATTTCTAGTTTTCACTATGCTTTCCAAACAGTGATTATTAATTGCAAAACCATGCAAGAATCTACACAAAAATTGGATTAATTAATAGATAAAGGATAAGAATCAAAAGTATGGTATAGATCCTCTCTAAAAATGTGTAGAGTATGGGTCCTCAAGTGGTAAATGGCAACTTTAAAATTCAGACTATGTGGAGTGAAGTTTATATAATGCTTCCATACCAACTACCAGTCTATTAGAAATTTTCTTTAAAAAATTGCTATTTTATGTTGTGTTTAATCATCATAATAATAAATTATTGATATAATTTTGTTGTCATCTGTGTGTTTAAAAATACAAAAAAGACACCATTTTGACACTGGCATGCATTATATTTTTTTCCATTTAAATTAATTAAAAAATTATCTCCAATCTTTGATTTTTCAATCATTCTTGAAAAATGCTTGAACTGTACTTTCATAAGTATTCAATTTATGAGCATTTTTCAACAATGTTCCATGCTTTTAAATTGGGGAAAAATGTATATTTCAAAATAAATTTTAAAAAGGAAATAATTACCATATCTTTTCCATCATTATCCATTCCACTTTGACTTCCTTCTGTATCACTGCGTGGTCTACGAGTAGCACGCCTAAAATAGCGGCGATAAAATCGTCTAGGTGGGCCTTGACGTCTGTTATAATCTGAACGTTGGTTATTATCTTCTATTTGTGACATATATTTGTTCTATAGAACAAAGAAAATTTATATTTTCAAAATATATTTTCTGAATAAATTAAATTCTTTGAAATTAAGACTATATAATTATGTATCACAAAATTAATAACCAGATAAAAATAGCTTTAAACAACTTATTATTTTTTAGCATTTTTTTTTTATTAAAAAATTTCATTATGCTGAAAATATTTAGTATTCATAGAAATATTACAAAATCATCATTGAAAAAAATTGAAAATTGAGTAAAGATATAGTACAATAAACTGCACTTTTTGCTAAATATATATATATATATATATATATATATATATATATATAAATTTGATTAAATTTGATTACATATGCATAGACAGAGAGAGAGAAAAACTGCTAAATTAGCAAAACATGTGATTTAAGAAAAAAAGAAAACATGATTATGATACAACAGAGGAGTAAAGCTAGTTAATATCATGGAAACAAAGGAAATTCTTTCAAACTACAAAATTAAAAATTTATTGCATTCATTAGAAAATTGTATATTCTGGATAGTTTTAACTACAAAAACAACTGAAGAGAGCTGAATAAGCTGAAAATGTTTTTATAAATAATCAAATATAATTAATTTTTTTCTTGCTTGAAAATTATATTGATATTAATAATTTGAAGAATTAAAGGTCATAGTTTTAAAAGAAATATGAACATTGCATTTTATGAGTTGGAAAATATAATTATAATCTAAATAAACTTGTGCAACCCAAGCCAACCTGTTAAGCCTAAAACTCTATAACAGGGGTCGGCAACCCACGGCCCGCATGCGGCCCTTTGCAAGTTTTTGTGCAGCTACCAAGCAATATAACTTTTATATGATTAAATAAAAATTAGGAAGGCTTTTTTATTTTTTATTATATTATTATTATTTGTTATATTATGAAATATATTTATTGATTGTATTATTAATATTATTTTTTATCGATTGAGAGAATTCGGCTACTATTAACATTGACCCGCGATAAATGATTGGCTGACAAATGTTCACAAAGAATCCAGACTAGGATTCGCATTGGAATATTTAACCTATCCTCGGAATTTTTTTGTTCTCCAATATCTATCATAAAAGTATGCGGCCCGCTTAAAAATAAAAAAGCTGACTGTGCGGCCCGCTTAAAAATATTTTTTTTGAAAACGGTCTGTCGTCCAGAAAAGGTTGCCGACTCCTGCTCTATAACACATTCCTCTTGTATATCAAAATGCTATAATGTAATAGGTATAAAATTCTTAGAATAATATTGCCATTCCTTCTATATAATGGAAAGTATATAATTACTATAATCCACTGTTCTCAGTGGGAATTTCAAATATTTGTTGAAAACCAAATAAAAATTTAATCCAAATATTTTGTTCATTAAATCCAAAACCTGTTAAGAAGGGAGTCTGTTAAACTGAGGTTTTACTGAATATAGAAGCAGATTTAAGAACACCATACATATGCATTAAACTAACTATAACAAAACCAATTCATAGATCAGAATATCTGATACACGAGAATAACTATTACATATCAAATACTAATTTCTGAATAAATAACCAACATCTTCACTTTTTATAAAAAAACTTATAGCATTTTATATTAAGATGAGTTTTTCCTATATTTCCCTTTTGTATATATGAAAAGGAAATATTAAAAAACATTTCTTTCTTTATTTCAATTATTGTTCTACTTGCAATTCATACTCTAGGTTAGCAATTCTCAACAGAAACCTTAGTGGTCACAAGGCCATCAGACAATTTTAATGCAACCACAAGAAAATATTTTTGTATATAAGCAGGAGACAACATTTAAGGAAATGGTGAATAAAAACCTATCTTAATTTTCCTATTTATTTTATTTACAGAATCATCCTATTTATCAGGGGTGAAACTAGGCATTTGGCAATCAAGGCAAAATAAATAAATAAATATTGCAATATAAATATTTCTTCTGTGACATTTTGTGCTTTTTATATTTTTATGTGATAAAATTCCTTATTTACCACACCCCAATTGTAGTTCTGCTATTTAGCATAAATTAACAGAAGCAATTAATAAAGTAGGATCATGTTAAAGTTATATTTTTAATAACACAAATCAGTACAATAGATAAAACTTACATGATTATGAGTTATGCAGATGTGTATATCTTTGTATTTGTATTGAATTTCCATAAAACTAATGAAAAATTCATTAAACGTTTTTTTTTTTTTACAAAGGTATCACTTATATCCTTAAATTTTCGTATTTATATTTAAATGTATGATCACAAATTTGATTAAACCATCCCATTTACAGTACTCATTAATATATATAACTAAGTATTGTCAGATTTACACAGTTTATTGACTCATGCAGAAATTTTTGGAATGAATTAACCACATAAGTCAAGAAACTACATCTTATTAATAAAACAAATGTTTTATTAATAAGATGTAGTTTTTTTATTCAGTTACATAATTTTTATTTTAAATAAAAATTATGTAACTGAATAAAAAAATTCTTATTTCCCCTTATTGTAAACAATAAATAAATAAATAAACTTTTATCATACTAAAAATTTTTTCCTTGTGAAGTTTTAAACTGTTTTCCACTCTAAATACTAAATGGTAGGGCATGCCAGTCCTCTATTATGGCTCTCTACATCCCTGGTAGGGATCAGCTTTCAAGTGAAGGATGGCTAAGGAAGGTTCAAGTTGGTTTCAAACCTTTCCTTGAAAAAGACTCCAGAGATGTGGAGTCCAGGAAGTGAACTTGGTGACTGATGGAAACAATGTTTCCATGATGGTTCTATCATGGACACCACCTCATGTTTCCATCATGAACTTTTTCTGAAATGTATGGAAATTTGGGACCCTCAATTGAACCCAGTTTTCAAGTGACTAGCAATTGCTTTACCAAACTATTATCCTGCAACTATCATAGTTAATAGTATATCAATATGCATCAACAATTTCTTATGGCAACATTAGCAACTACACAAAAATTTTAAAAAATCTGTGAACTGTTTTTAGTGTCATAATTTTTTGTTGAAACATTATTTTTTGTTGATATTACAAATTGTCTGTAGTAACAATTTTTAATATGCTAACTTAGAAAAGGGATTTTATAAATTATTTTTGGATCCTTTTTCAATATTCTTCATTTTATAAAAAAATTTTATAAAATATCACATTCAATCTAGATTTTATATATAACTAGCTAACATATCAAGTGGATGATCCATTTAAACATAATAATCTAAATATATTTTGTAGAAGTTATAGAAGCAATGCATATAATAAGTTATCCTTTGCTTTATTGCATTATTCCATTTAGTAGAATTTAAAAAGTGTTTTCAAATTTTCTCTTTCTATAAATCTTCTTTTAAAGAAAATTGGGGATTTGAGAATTGAATTATTTCTCAGTATATATAAATAAAATTAATTTATAGATTAGATTCTATATTTTCCATGTAGTAAAAAAAATATAATCCTTGTTCATATTATTATTGAAATGATTTTTTTTTGTTTTCATAGAAAGCTAATGGATCTTCATTACTAATTCAAAGAATCTCAGGGACTTATAGATCACATTTTGATAATTGTTCATAAAAAAATTCAAGTAAGAAGGTTAACAAAAACAGATTGATGTAAATACTTGCCAAAATTGATAACAAATAGCACTATCATAAACCTTAAATAATTTTAGAATTTAAAATTAGAAAGGTACAAACAAGCAAACAAACTCACAAAAATCTATATTTTACATTATATAAATTAGCTCTCTCTTATTTCTGTCAAAGAAATAAAATCTTAATTCACAAAATTGTTACATATAAATGAAATAAAAATTTCAAATTAATTAACTTACTTCATTATTTTCTCTCTCTCTTGAATATGAATTTCTTGAACCAGGAGGTCTTCGAAAAAATTTTCTGAAAAATGGCCTTTGGGAAGATCTGTGAGGTGGAAAATTCTTTCTTTCATCATCATCATTATTATTATTATAATGTTGAGGAACGTTAAAATTCTGAAAAATATTTTTACAATTTTAAATATAACTTTGTTATAAAAAAAAATTTATCAATAATATAATATTCAGGATTTTAAAAATTATAATTAATTTTATTTAATATTTTAACTACATTTAAAAATTACATTAGGATTAATAAATGAAATATACTAAAATTATTTTTAATGTTAGTATAATTAAAACAACCTGGTTTCATTTAATTTAATAAATAAATTAAATAATTTTTACTTAAATTAGCATGCATGAAAATTACTTTATACAAAAGCAAAATAGCAATGTGAAAAATCTGAATATATTAAAAAAATAAATGTGCATAAATATTTTAAAATTCAAAATATACAATCTAAAAATCAACTGCTAACAGCCCTACTAATTATCATTAAATAGTGCAAATTTCCTAATATGTACATATATATATGATAAATGTTCATTATAACAAACTGAATCTGTTGACAATTGTCAGTTCTGTTGACAGTTTGTTTTGAAATTTAAAGGTGTGCTAACACTACAGTTACTGTTCATTAACTCCTCCTTGATAAAGTGGGATATGTTAATGACTTGCTCATTTCAATTTGAAGGTGAGTTATCACTATGAATTTATTTTTTTATGTTTGTTTAAATTAATTTTAATTCTTAGCGCAAAAAATACTGTCTTAACTGATGCATATGAATTATCTGTTTCACATTAACATTGTTTTAATTACAATGGTACAATGGTAAATTCTTTTCCATTAAAACTGCAAGAATGAATACTAATAAATGAAATATACTAAAAATAATTTTAGTATATTTCATTTATTAATATACCAATGTTAATCAATTTTTCACATTAAACAATTTCCATTGTATTTGCTTAAATGAAAATAATTTTTGAATCATTATCAAACATGATTAGAATACTGAAATTATTAATATTTATATATTATTAAATATTGCAGTAATAATCTGCATTTCATTGAGCTATTCTTATCAGAAAAACAAGAATATGTTGGTTAACTGGTCATTTGGTGAAAAACTAATCAAATATAGTTATTAATCAGTTATTTGATATCCTTAGAGAGCATCAAGAACTAAAACTTATAAAAAATATATTATTATTATAAAATACAAGCATATATACTTCAAATAATATGGCATTTTGTTCCAGACATCACAATAAAGCAAATCAAACATTTTTTCATTTGCTAATGCATATAAAAGCCTAAAAACAGTTATACTATCATTCATTAAATACACAACAGTGTTATGCCTAAAAAACTCAGCTGGATGGCTGCATGGTAAAGCATTTGCTTACCACTTTGGAGGGTTCAAGTTCAATTTCAGATTTCACACATCCAGTATGAGATCTGGAATTGGTCTGGCTTGGTGAATCTTATCCTTCAACCTTCTGTTGATTTATCACAAGTGTGGGCCAGTCTATGACGGGCTCTAAATGTGGCTGCCACCAGATATAAAATATCCCAAGTGGAATATAGAGAATTAACTGAAACTAACCTAAAAAATCAGCATCATATGCCAGCCTACATCATAACATGGCAGTAGTTAGAATAAATTATTTAAAATTGCAATAAAATGAATAAATTTATTTATTTGTCAATTTATCTTTTATAGTGTATACCTATTTTAATTATTATTTTGTGATTAACTGCAAATAATTTTCCTTTTAAGATATAAATACAAACAAATATAATTGAAAAACATCATATTAGCAAAGTGTCATAAAGCAAGATATGCTGTACATTATTTTTGTAACATGCATCTTAAAAAAGAATTAAATATATTACAGCAGTCCCTGTTTTATGTGAGTAATTTATCCAAAAAGTATTCTATATAAACTGAAAATTTCATAAATCCAATAATATTTTAAGTTCAATATACACAAATGAATACATTAGCAAACGGAATAGCCAAATAAAATTAACAAGCATACTCTAAGCATACATATAAAAATTTAAGACCATAAGCAATATTTTTCCAAAAAGTAAATTTTTATGTAAATTCAACAAAAATAAAAAGTCTTGCATATCTCTGTAATTGTATAATTCAAGAGCTTACAGTATTGACAGATTACTCAATATTTTTTTCCTATCTATATATTCATATATTTTTACATTGGCATTTTTGCTGATAATATGACTTCTACCTCTTTAAAATCCAACATATTTCATACATATTTATATATTTATAACATATTTTACAGCACTTCTTGATCTCCAAGGGATCAAAAATCTCAATATTTACTATATTTGGATAAAAAAAAATTAAAAATATACAAATAGTCTTCGACTTACAACCAACTCATACTTATGAGGGCAATATCATCAATAAATCCTATTAGACAATATAACTGATCTGGGTTAAATTCCAAGATTCAATAGTCCAATATACAAAAGCATCCTTTTTTATGATTGATTCTTATAGTTTTGTATTCTTTATATCCATCAAGATAATATATAGTGTTCTAGTAAACATTAATAGTTAGAAATCCATAAATTTTGGGCATGACTTCAACCATTTAAGACTTATAATGATGATCTTAGAAATTTTTGAAATCAAACTGTCATAAGTCAAGGACTACCTGTATATGAATAAATCATAAATTTTAAATATAATTTATAATGCTTGTTTTTTGGTTTGTGCTGTTTAATAAAACTATCAAATTGTTCTATCCAACTATGATACTTGATTATAATAAGCATCATAACTGGATAGACTTGTTTATAATAGTTGTTATTCACTATACTTGAAAATATTAAAATATGTGCATACAGATGCATACACAATCATATGTATATGTTATATTTATTTCACTTGATTTCTACTTTTCTTTCAATTTTTGATACTCTGTAGTATGAAAAGATTGTGATTTTAAATAAGATATTAGTTGAAATATTAAAAAAATAATAATAAATGAAAATGTTTCATATATTTGAATTCTAAAATAATTTATATGACAATAATTTTTACAATTTTAATTATTTTAACATGATTAAGTAATATTTAGATTTATGAAGTATTTTTTATTGACTTATTTAAATTTTCCACAAAGTGGTATTATAAAATATAATTTTAATTTTGATTAAGATTTATAAAAATGATTTTATTTCTGTTTTAAACAATTTATAGTATGAACAAAATATCATTTTCTCAGGTATAGTTAAATTGTGTAATAAATAAATATTATATACACAATTAAAAATTTTATGTTGCATGTAAAAGCATGCAGTTTACATGCAACATAAAATTTTTAATTGTGTATATAATATTTATTTATTTTTAGTATAAATAATTATACAATTATATATAAAAACAATAGAATACAGTAATAAATCACAATCAGGATGCTGATCTGCATTTTATAGTGACGTGATTGCTGGCTGCATTTCTATATCTGCTCACTGCAATGAAACTTGCATTTTTTTCATTGCATGCTTTGGATTTTTTTTTATATTTTATTTAAATAGTAAAATAATTTCTCATTCAAATAAAAGAAGTTAGAAAGTTAACGAACTTAATATTTGAATATGTAGATATTCAAAATTAATGAAAAATTTTAAAAATTCCTCTGATTATACTAGCAGTTATACACTTTAATAAAAACTGACGGCAGGAAAATTATCTAAAAGGAGAAAATTTTAATATGATAATTATTAATTTTATAGATAACATATAAAATTTGATATTTTAAAGATTGCATATGAAAATTTATAAAATCAAATATGTGATTATTTCTATGCTTAATATTACAATAAAAATAATTATTATAGGAATAACTAATTATTGTATATATATATATATATATATATATATATATATATATATAGCAAAAAATATATAAAAATCCAAATTTTGGTTTAAATTTGATTTTAATTATGATTGCTATGTATATAAAATATAATAAAGAAATGAACCTGAGGCATTTATAAATCATTCAAATAATATATCTATGACACAACATAGATATTAAATATAACTCATATATTTTATAAGTTTATATCCAATTAAAATAAAAATTATGTTTTCTTTATACAGAGACTAATTTTACTATCTGTATTTCAGAAAGTTATTTGATATAAATAAGAAATTTTCATATATAAACCAACCCAAACTAAATTTGGAATCTGCTCATTATAACTGATCTCAATACTTTTGTTGTGCTCATTATAATTTTACTGTATTAATTATAAAGAAAATAGAGGTAATCAGTAATAAAAAAAATTGAAAAATTTATATAAGACAGATGCATTATTTCAGTTTCAAACATTAATCAATCTTAACTAAAAATATCTGTCAGCACACAGCATACAACTAACATGAAACAGAATATATATTTTTTTTTTTTATATAAAAATAATAAAAATTACATTACATGTTTTTATTTACAACTATTGTTGAAAATTTCAAATAAAAATGATATCATTTGAAACTAAGATTATCAAAACTGAAAATTTCAACAGAGCTATCAATACTAGTCAATACAATCAGTAGTCAGTACAGTACTAGCATGCTAAACTTCATGAATATAAGTACAATGTTAGTCTGTCTGTTCTGCAACTGTTTGACCCTCTCAGGACCAAATTTAGTCTAAACACCTTCCATAGCCATGCAAGTAACACATGTTACTTTGAATCGAAATCATTCTAAGAGTTGGGTATTATGAGATGGCAGTGAAAATGGTTTCATTTAAATCCTTCAAAATGATATTAAAATTTACATGATGTCATAGAGATATCAGTGTGACATCATTAATAATATAGCAATGTATAACATCATAAAATGCTTTTGCTGAATGATGTCATGATGACATAATGAATAAAAAGCCACTATGACAATGTCATCGCAATATAATATCCTGGAAAAATCAATGGTAAAATTGGATAAGAAAAGCAAATGATTATAAAATGCTATAATGAATTATATGATGTCATCACAATATAACAATATATGATGTCACAAAACAATTATTATGTGACATCATGTTGATGTAATAATTGAATGGCAGCACTGTGATGTCATTGCAATCAGCTGACAGATTTCAAATGCTATAATAAATGAATTATATGGCAAAATAATTTTGTTCAAATTCAGATGTCATCATGATATTGATAAATGATCTTACTATTGTATACTTTAATAAATTTAGAAAGAATAAATAATTTCTACTAATTGTAATTCAATTAGTTTGATGATAATATAATATTTCAACAAATGTGAGATTTGAAATATGAAATCCATGCATGAAATATTTTTCAAATTGTAAAATAATCTTGATATATAATACAATGAAGATTGCTAAAATGATCAAGTTTTAGATAGGTGGGACATAATATCACAGCATAGCAAATTTCAATGTTCCACCAAGTAAATCTTTTTCAAACTGAAAAGTGGAAAGACTCATAAAACACACATGTTCGTGAACCTTCTGGAAATTATGAGTTATATTAAAAAACAACACAAACAATTGAAACTGTAGAAGATAAGCTTTCAAAATAATAAAAACCAAGTTTTTCCTAATATACTGTATATGTTTTTGAACTATGTTCAGACAACACTGGGAACATTTTGCTAGTTAGATAATAAAAAACAAAGTTAGTTTCAAAGTACTAGGTCCTTTTAACTTGAAATATTAAATTCTTAATTCAAAATAGATCACAAATCAAATTACATAACTATCCATTATTTATGCTCTATACAACATTATCAATATTTTTACTATTTATATTGTTATTGGGAATATGAACTGTTACAAGCATTATTGGAAACTGTATTAATTATAAATTTCAAATGATCTGATCTTAATGTAAAAAAAAAAAACAAAGCACTTTAAGAAAAAACAATTTATTATTAGTAAATCAATACATATACTAACAATATCATGCAGTAGCATTTTCAGCCTCCTATGATTTGATCTTATTATTTTATGTAATTTTAATCAATTATTAATATCTATTAATTAGCCTTAAAGTTAAACAGCATACAAATTTCATTGAACTGTGATAAAAACAGAAAATAATTAAGATCAATGACTAATTCTTACTTTCCGCATTTGTCGGAAGGGTGGGAAAGCATTTCTGGCAGACCAACGACCACGATAATTCCAATTAGCAGCATATTTGCTACCTTGCACTGCAACACCATTTGGTCCTGTTACATTTGCTGCTTCATTTCCCTATTTAAAGTAATGGAAATAAACTTAACAGAAAAATTAATCTTTTTATTTTAAAAACAATCTGTATAAAATTAAGAATCTATAATTTACCTTTGCACTGATAACAACATCAAATTCTACAATTTCTCCATCTCCTACACTTCGTATCATTTTTCTAGGATTATTTTTTTTTATAGCAGACTAAAACATATTAATATTCATTAATGTATCATATAAATACTATTAAATAAATTTCAAATGCTTACCTGGTGAATAAATACATCTTCATTTGTATCATGACTGAAATAAATATTATATTAATAAAAACAAATAAAATATATTACCTATAATATTAAGAGAAAAAAATTAATGATGACAGATGACTATAGCACGACATTATTACATAAATCAAATTTATGTGTAACTTGTAAAATGTGCATACTCTCAGTAATTTCTCATCAACAACTATACTCTTATACATTCCCAATTAATTAGAATAGTTGGGAAATTATTTTGCATATTATCTGGAATAATTAATCAAAAAATTGGAATTATGGACAATATGCATCAAATATTAAAAAATAAGCTGCATACAAACACATTCAAATGTTCTATTATTTATTGTAAAAAGAAACAAGAAATTTGTTTATTTGCAACAAGAAATTATTGCAATATTTGAAAATTTTAATTTAAATTCTAATTTTGATTATTATATCTTACATAACTGGCAAAGAAATAAATCTGGTGACATTTAAAAATCTTTCAGATATCATATCTAAAATAAAACTTCAATAATTAAACATCACTTCTAGGTTGTGGATTAAAACAGGATTAATCAAATTCCAAATAAAATTCCAGTAATTATATAAAATAGTGAATAATGCCCTAAGTAAAAAATACATGGGAACAAGCAACAATAAATACATAAACTGGTGTAAAAGCCTTTAATTCAAATAAAAACAGTAACAATGCAATAAAAAAATTAAACAATATAAAATACAATACTACTTAAAAAGGCCAAAACAATTAATTCTTTTAATAATAAAGTCACCAAGATTAAAATCTGAACAGTTAACATACCAAATATGACTGGCCATAAAATAGGTGCACTCAATTAAAATGTTTGATACTTGATATTAGTGCACCTTTTAATCATCTCTTTCAACACAGTTCTATCTCTACCCATAAGGGCAGTTAAAAAGGGAAGAAATAGGTTTTACAATGAAAAAAATATAATTTCTTCCCTCCAATTTTTAAGAAAGGTGTACAATATAGTATTGTTGCATAATACAACAGTCACTATACTTAATAACTTAAAAATTTGTTGAATAATATAATAAGTTTTGTGATTAGGGAACTTAACTTTCAATTTATCATAATTCACTTATTATATTTCAACTTATGACAGTGTGAATTACAATTGAAAACTTAGAATGCATCTCTGCTATAGATTAGGAACCTCCCTATAACAAAATTACAAAATTTAAACTTGTTTACAGGACCTAAATTTTCTTTTATTTTCATTTGGGGCCTAGTTGTTAATAAAATTATAAAACATATTTTAAAATTTAAAACTAATTTCTTACCGGTTAATAAAACCATATCCATTCTTTACATTGAACCATTTCACAGTTCCAAGCACTCTTGAAGCTGAAAATAATTAAAATTATGCAGATTTAATTTCAATTTAACTGTACATTTTGTATCATTAACAAACTGCTCTAATATTACTAACTACTTGTTACACAACAATATTAAAACAATTACTTGCTATTTAGGAAATATTAAGAAAAACATTAATTTAAAAATAAATTTCACTAAATTTTAATTAAATCAATAATGATAAAAATATGAGACTAACACATTTATTAAAGATTTCATATTATAGCAAATGATATTTTTTTGAATTATCATGCATAAATAATTTATGAGAACTAACAACAAGCAGAGTTCCAGAAAGAACTATAATTGGGTCTACTTTTTGAAATTATTATTAATTTTACATTTATTTAGCATTTGGAATCCTTCTGTTTTATCAATTCCAATTTTAATATTAATTTAATTAGCATAGATATCATGATATCATCATCATTTCAGCAACATGATGTCATTGTGAAGTTAGCATTGCTACATCATAAATTATCTTTTAGTGACATCATCCATTGTCATGTCATGATAACATCACAGTTCCAATGTGACATTCTTTAAACCAGATAAGCCATATGTTATTCTACACTAACAGTTAGATAGTGCTAACACTTGGCACTACTGGCAATAATATAAACTAAAATTTTGACAAAAATAAAATTCTATACCGCAAGATTAAGAAATCTTGTAGAATTAAAAGATGTGGTGTTGAGATGTCTCAATGTAGAGCATCACTACTGAATTTCATAAAAAATCTGTTAATTAGTTCAAAAGTTATTAATGGGAGGGACAGACCAACAACAACTAACATATATAGCCAATTTTATAAACCTCCATTACTTACAGAGAGTACAGAAAAACATTAATGAATGATAAAAATGATTTAAATGATGATGAGGTGTAAAATGAAGCAAAATAAAAAGAAAAGAACAGTATACAAAATTTTTTTTGAATAGTCAAATGTTATAAAAAGAAAAATTGTTAGAAATGTGGAGTCCAGCAAACCATAATAAAAGTAATTTAATACATATTTTAATTGACAGAATTTTATAATTATTAAAATTAATTTTTAAATAAAAATTGGCTATATCTGGGAAAGCAGAAGGACAAAGTTCATCAATGATGAAATGAGATCATCATCTGCTAAACAATAAGAGAATATGATTGCTCTTATTGAATAAACAAAAGATAAGTTCATCTTTCAAAAAAACACAACAGACTGGTCAAAGAAAAAGAACACTTTCAAAAAGAAGGTGCAGAAAATGTAGAGCAAAAAAATTGAATCCATATCCTGTCCTGTTAGTAGTCATCCAACAAAGATTAGGGAAAGAAGACACATAATAGAGGTTGACATAATTTCTTATTTACTCTCTTTCTCAAGTATGATCTCTGTATCAAATAGCACTCTTTAGCAAAGTATGCTAATATTGTATTTCCTTTTTTTTTTTTTTTTGAATAAATATATGTTATTTGTTTTGAATGAGTATTCAAATCAATTCTTCTATCCTGGATTCCTGTGTCATTTACTCACAACCCTATTTGAAAATGTTAAAATTTATCAATAAACATTTTATTGACCATCTGCTGCAGAATCTTCGGTGTCAGAAGTGGGAGTGTGAAATGATAAAACCCAAGAAACCAGTCTATATATGTTGTAGGACTCTCACAGAAAAGAAAATAATATTTACAAGAATACAGAAAAACAAAAACCTAGAAAAGTAGTTTATTGTATTTATATTCAACAAGAATTAAGTATATAAGTTTTATTATTCAATTCATACTTATATAAGTAGGAATTGAACAAAACAAAAAAAACATAGTTAGTTCTTGATGAAACACAGCAAACTTCTGTATAACAAACTCCCATATAATGTGATGGAAAAACCAAGACTAGTACTCATACAATGCTATAAACAGTTCCATATAACTCATAGAATAAATTTAACATTTGATATACTTTTTGATTTTTTATTTAGAAGTGCAGAATGCATATCCTTATCTATTGTTTTATAACTATTAGCTTGTGTATATAAAGATGTAAAGGTTTATAAAAGAACTCAAAGATAAGTTTAAATTTGATAAAATCTGATAATGCATCTCTCATATAACATGATATCTCATAACACAGAATGTATCCCCACATTGTATAGGAGTTCATTTTATATAGTTAGCTCTTAACTTATAACAAAGGTTCAAGTTCAAGTCCTACAGTTGTAATTTGTAAATGCACAAAATTTATGAATTTCTTATTACTAATCTTTACTAGACTATATGTTACAGTAATAAATATAACGAATACAAAACTACAAGAATCAAACATAAAATGAATACTTTTGATATGAGTTCATTGTACATAGACCGATATGCATATGAATGCATAGACAGTCACAGAATTTATGAATAACAACATTGTTGTGTGATTCATCATAAGTTTAGTACAATCTGTATATTAATGGAATGGACATTTAAGACTAAACAAATAGACATGAAAGAAAAAGGGCATAATAATAATAAAAAAAGTAAAAATATGTTACAGAAGCAAGAAATGGCTTGAGAAAAATTTTATAAATCAGATATACAGGGTAATTCAAAAAGATTGTGGCAAAATTTATAGACTTGTAGAGGATAAAATTCTGAGTAAAACGTCTAGCTGCATTTTTGAGGTTCCGTTTAAAAGATATAATGTGTAAAAGTTTTGTGATGTCATTTCCATTTTGAAAAAATTAAATACTGAAATTAATTTATTGGCTTAAATTAACAAAATTGTAAAATAATGCAACTTTAATTAATTAATAAAGTTAGATGCTTGCAAAAATA
>WUQG02103474.1:0-25639 GCA_011317285.2 Androctonus mauritanicus | reverse complement strand
AGTTTAGGGGATTTGCGAAACAGTCGGAATCGATGGAGGAGGAGGTCGAAAAAGATCAGTAACCATGAAGGAGTATTTGCAAGATTATAGACGACTTAAGAAAGGATCTACACCGAAACTCACACAGTCAGCAATTCGGATATAGACTTAGTAAGCAGTGACTACTGATCGATGGACAACGAAAGATTATTAGTTACTTTAATGTTGGTAAAAGACGCTACAAACTAATTCAAAATAATGTCGAAAACACAGATTTATAGATCCCATTTACGGTATAAGAACCTCCTTTAAGGTTACTGGCGACAGCAACAACTTACCCCTTTTTTTTTGTCCAACTGGACAATTTTTTCCTCCTTATTGTTAGTCATTTCCCATTGTCACCACCGAAATCTAGCGGATTACACTTTTCCAAACTAAGTAGTTTTCCTAACAACCATCTATGGAAGTGATGCAGAGGATGAAATGAGGTCCGTCACCAACGAGGTCTTTTTCCATCTATCATTGGACTTCCATCTTCGCGTTGATGTGCAGCTCTCGACATGACTTATGTGGCGGTTAGTTTCGAGAGGGGGGCGTATATAACACTCCAACCACAGTGTCACAACCGTCGGCCCTCCACGTCCTTTTCCCGTTACCATCACCATGGAAACAGTCAATTTACTTTCGTCTTAGACTAATGCTTGTGTTTCATCTCCGCCATCTTTTCCCATTACGTTAGTTCGATCCCCTGACATCAGAGGGAGTTAGAGGAAATGAAGAATTACACTTGTTCCACATTTAAGATGAACTATTGGTAAATATTTTTTGTTCCTTTCACCCCCGAAAAAAAAATCCGAGTCTATGGACATAAATGTTGTCCGTGATGTATTTTGAAGAGAAATCTTTAATGCGACTTTCAGAATTTGGAAATAAAGTTTTGGAAATTTTTTGTTGTTTTGTTTTTCCTGATGACTATCTCTAAAGACCCATTATTTATAGTATGGGCATTAGACAGCCATTTTTGGACAGAATAGGTTATAGATGATCGCCGGTATTTTTTGTAGAGATCATATTATATATATAGGGCACATCAGCATTGATTTTCGTGGGATGAGTAAAGGGAATTCGACTATTCTAAGGCATTTTAACATTGTTCAAAAATAAATGGTCAGCACCCTTTTAGAAAGTTTGGAAAATAGCCAGCATTCTATAATGGTTTATAAAAGTTAGGTTTGGGTTTCGACACAATTGCTTGATTAGAATTCGAAGCGCAAGTAACAGAATTAAATAATAATAAAAGCCTGTAGAATTAATACATATATGTGTTTTGGAATTTAGACCATTTACATCTAAAGTGAGTAAGAATTTTAAAATTTTATACAGTTCACTGACCTCTTAACAAATGTTAAACAGGAATTTTTTGAACTCCTTGAGACAGATTGCATGGCCCGACATAGAAAGATTGCGTAGAAAGATTGTGCAATTACTGACCTTACAATAACTATGTATTCTCTCTGCTACTCACAGAAGGAAAAATTTAGGAAACATCATCAAAGGTACATATTTTCAACAGCTAAACACCAAAATACTAACTTGCAAAAGCTGGATTAATAAATTTGGGATTAAATTTTTTATTTTTCTATTAATCGTATATGAAAAGCGTAACTATAGCTGGCAGATATTGAAATGCTCTCCTATAAAATTATTTTTACGCTAAGAATTCTCCAAAAATGTGACACCAGTCATTAACAATAGAGGTATTTGTTTTATAGTAGAAGTTTTCAATCCGGGGGGAGCAAAGTCTGACTGTCACCTTCACGTGGTGCCTCCTGAATAACCACCAACGACAACAGCATCCTTATTCATCATGGAGATTGTGTAATTGTTTGTATCTACTTTCCTGTATTGTATTGTTATTTTTCTGCAACCTCCATGACCTTGTGTATTAAACACTTTGGGATAATTAAAAAAAAAGTTTTCAATCCAAGTATGCGTGTTTATGGAATAATCTACTTAGAAACGTCGAAGTGGTACTTAATCCAAATCTTAAGCAAGATTAAGAAGTGAATGAGCCGAAAATAGTCGAAATTGTTGTTGCATGCACAGTTCTTGCTATTATTGAACTTGAAAAACGTGTTAATATGATACCTTAGTAGTTTTTCCAGTTTATACACACGTAAACTAACTCATTAATAGATATTCAGGAGATTAAATGCACTAAGAATGATTACAATAGTGGAAAATTTAGCATTTTGTTGAATACCTTAAGCAGTATTAAATATTTTATAAGAATATAGAAAAAATTAAAAATTTTATGAAGTCCGTTAAAAAAAAAAAATGGAATTAGTTGTTCAGCATTTATTATAAAACTTATTTTTACAGATTTTAGAGGTAAAAAAAACAATATAAAAGGTATGTGAGCTTGAGCTTTCATAAAGATTAATACTGAAAATATCTTACAAAAATAATCGTTGCAGGCTTTGGAAGAGTCATAGAAAAGGGTACGATACTACTACAGTGCTGTAGGAAGTTAATGATTAAATATTTGAGTTTCGAGGATTGCGAAGTGACTTGGAAAAATGAAAATGTTAATAATTTACAAGAGAAATTTATCAGAGAGAAACATATTAAGATAATTGGTATAAACGTGATATTTTTGAATTATTTTTCAAACGAAAAAGTAAATAAATTTATTATAAGCCTTAAAATGTTTTAAATATCAGTAAAGTTCTCGAAAATCGACAAAATTCGTTAAAAAAGCGAGAGAAGTCGTACAAGCTAACTTCATCCAAATGATTAACGAATACGTGACGTCATGACTAGATTCTGTTACTTTTATCTCATTTCTCTAACGGTATCATCTTATTTAATCTCCCAATTTAAATATTTATCTTTTCGGAAAGGAAATATTCTATTTTTCTGCTTATTTTACTTTTGGGAAACGAAGCCCATTGGATTACACGACGAAACGAAGCCACCATTCAGGGGCAAGGGATCTCCGATTGATAATCAACTCCTGTGAACAGATTCAAAAAGATTCTTCGTGAGTCATTTTGTGTGCCGCTTTAATTCTGGTGATTTTTTTCAATTCCTGGCCTTCTGTGTTTGATCAGTGGCTTTGGCATTAAAGTAAACCAGATGGCTGATTAAAAAAAAAAAGTCAAGCAAGATAAAAGCAAAACTCTAATTGAACAGATTTTTCTGAACTTGATCTGTTTAATTTTTCGATATTTGTTGTTAATATCAAACGACGTTTATTTATGACATGTCATAAATTTTTTCCTGATTTTTATCCGATTTTTCCCCCCTTTTTCTCTTCGTGTTATCTAAACTCATTTTAATTAAAAAATATAATTAAATTTTCACAAATTTCAACAAGTCCTTACTAATTTTCCTATTAAAAAACACTACGAGAATAATCTTAATGTGAAAATTTTACAAATTATGCTTAGTTTTACATCTAAATTTCCTCTTTTTTCCTACTGAATTAAGAGATTGCATTCATTTCTTAGAAGAGAAAAGTCCTGCTGATGCTCTTTAAAAATTTGCAAGAATTGTAATTTTCAAATAATCCTGCGCAGTATAACTATTGAACTTTCAGAATCCGTAAATAAAATTTTTGCGTGTTAATTTGCATTTTTCTTGCTCGATAACTTTTCTTCTTTCAAACAGACCTGTTACTTTTTTTTCCTAAACTTTTCAAGTAAAAATTTAACCTCTTATCAAACATTCAAAAAAAAAAATTAAAGTTATTAATCATGTCATTAAATTCTATTTAAAATGCATTAAAATTAATATATCTGTCATAAGTGAGAACACGATTTTCTGCCAACATTTAGTTGTAAATCTATCAACTGTTACCACTATCATCTTAGGAAAATTTTGAATTTCCTAAGATGATACAAGAAGAATTAATCGAGAAATTAATTTTTATAAGATAATCTTTTATCTTTCATCAAATTATTAATATTTTTTAAATATAATATCTAATGAAACTTAAGCAAATCCTAACGTTTGCATCCAGCAACTCACATCTCATAATCGAAAAATTCCTTATAGTTTTTATTCTATGTTGTTACATTTCCAAATAAGATTACACTACTAAACCTACTAAATTTCCAAGGCGTCCTTTCTACCAACTACTATCCCACTGATTTATCCCCCACAATAACTTAAGAAACCATTTAATCAACCCGACATCCAATTTATAAATTGGTAGAGAAACGAAAAGAAAAAAAAAGAAGGCAAAGCAAAACCGAAGAGGTCTATTTCTAAATGAAAAATCTTCCAGAAAAAAAAAGAGAAAAAAAAATCCAATATGGTGGAGTTTGTGTATTCTAAAAATGGCAAAGAATTGAGAAGAGGTTGGCAAGTGACAGAGGAGTTCTCTAAGTCACCAACAAAGGAAAAGCGCAGCAATCGGTCGACAGGACAACAAATTACTGCTATCGAAACCTAAGGCAGACTTTACAGAATGTCTGCTGAATGTCGATGGCATTCTTTTCTCGCACACAACATACACCCTCAGAATATATGGACTTTGACTTTTTTTCGTACTGTATGTCACTAAGAGAGATTGGTGCTTTGTAAGTTGGCCTCTTTCTTTCTCTCTAGCCAACAAATATCTCCAACTTTTCTCCACTAACATTGGGATCCGTTTTGAATTTGGCAAGCTTTCGGGAAATGTCGGTCATATTTAATCTTTATACAACGCGCTGATCTTCATAATTACTCTCTAAAATGCGCTAATTGACAAGATGAATATTAACTGTGTTGCTTTCCGCATAAACGTGATTTAGAACACAATACAAAATGATAAAGAACTGTAACAATACTTCTGCTCCAAATTAGTCCAATCTTCTTGAAAACATCTTATAACATTTTGGGATAACAATGCCTAAAATAACATAAAATAAAATCAGAAACAGCGAATGTGGAAGTCGATCAAATATCACCCATTTTTATTCTGATACTAAAAGAAATTATGTAAATTAATACAATTTCAAGTGTTAAAAAAATTTATATTTTCGTGTTCATAAAGAAATCTAGAAAATTACTGTGTTCAGTTGTGAACTACATACTACTATTGTTTAAAATTTAAAAGAAATTATGTAAATTAATACAATTTCAAGTGTTTAAAAAATTTCATATTTTCGTGCTCATAAACAAATCTAGAAAATTACTGTGTTCAGTTGTGAACTACATACTGCTATTGTTTAAAATGTTAAATGGATTAATTTTCTATTTCAGAATTGTTAAAGAAATCTACAGTTAAGATATTCGTGAAATTAACACAACTGACGTGTTTAAAGTGTTTAAAAAATTAACATATTTTCATATTCAATTATAACGAAATCAAAAAAAAATTCTTGTGTTTTAGTTATAAAATAAACTACACATTTATTATTGTGTTTAGATAGTAATTGTCTGTTTCAGACGTGTTAAAGAAATCTACAGTTAAGATGTTCACGAAATTAACACAACTAACGTGTTTAAATTATTCGGAAAATTCGCTAGAGTTTGATATTTTGACCACATAAGGTCTGATATTTAACTTCTCACTAACGTAAATAGGTTAATTCGCCATTCTAGCATTTTTTTTCTTCCTATTTTCTGTAAGAACCCAATTATACGGTGCCAAAATAAACTCACGTGACATCCAGACAGAACAGTTTATGAGTCACAAATGAATACCTACTATCAATGACAAACAGACATCTCTTCCTCTATTTATTTCCCGAAGAAAGATGATACAACAGAGACCCTGCTCATATTTTACAGTCGACAGCCGGAACGCCTGAGCCTGCGCAATAATTCCGGTATTTTGTTACCTGTCGGATCTTTAGAGAACAACACCAACATCAGAACACGGTCAACACCCATTCTAATCTTTCACCCACTCCTTAATTGGTAGATAATATGATTTCTCCAGAGCTATTCCCCCCTCCATCCGGGACTAAAAAAGAGAAAATATATATATATATATATATATATATATATAATCCACATCCCTAGGATAATTAGAACGAAACACTCATTGGAAGAGCTAAAAGCTGTCAACATGGAAACTGTTTTTACACTTCACATACTTTACACTAGGACTCATTAAGCTTCATGGATGGATTGAGCACTTAACGTTTTACTTTAATGTCCCACTAGCAATCACGTCGACCCACTAAAGAGAGGGGTTTTTTTTTCGATTCGACACCAGGTGGCACAACTTTACCTGAAGATGCATTAAAGATTTTAAAACATATTTTAAATATTTGATTTTGTGGAGAAAACTTCTTCGAAAATCAATAATTACCCGAAGACACAGAGCCAAAGTAAATTGCTAAAAATTCTGTTCTTCCTAACGTACAATTGTAACTTTTCCTGAATTTTCTTTTTCCTTTTCTCAAGTTATTACTCGATATATACTTATAACGTGTGTAACGTTATCTAAAGAACAGAAAAATTCCGACTTTTAACTTTATTAATTAATATTTCTCGTAGACTCGTTATTAATCGGTGTAATGGCTTGCATCATAAATAAGGGCACTTGCTGCGTTTGAGGCATTTAGAGATCTTCCAGGGCCTTTACAGGATTTGCAGGTTTTCAATGAATAAAGATAAGCTAATTCCGGTTAGTTTTAAAGTCATTTAAATGTTTTCTTTTCTTAAAATGTAACCGGTAGAAGGTAGCAAACAATGTTAAGAACGTTTTCTCTGTAGGAGGCCCTCTCTCAGTCAGTGGTTTGTTTCGAACTTACAAGGCTTTTTACTTAACGGATTAAATCTTTATTGCTCTACCTCCCGCCTTCTGCACACACATACAAACACAAAAAGAGACAAACGCAATATTCCACAAACTGCATCTTTCTGCAAAATCGATTTTTCTACTTTTTTTCCTTTAAATTTTTAATTAAAAAAAATATTTATTTATTTAACTTATCGAAAATTAAACTTTTAAATTATCGTATTCATCGGGATTTATTTCGTTTTGCGGATTTTTTCTGTTTTTAATCAATAGAAGAAGATTTTTGATAGTTATGGTTTAAAATCTGTTGATTAACAATTAGAAGCAATGAGGAGCGAAAAACGTTTTTCTTTCTTAAACAAAACGTGAAGATTTTATTTATAAAAAATATGTTTGATTGATTATAGGATAAAGACGAAAACTGACTCTTAAAGGTCCCGTTAAAAAGTGACATTTTGATTTTTCCGAGAGAATATTTTGCATTTTATAAACAGAACCCAACGTGATTTTCTCGAAAGAGAACTTTTATGCATTAAAAACTTAAATATGAGGTCTGGCAAGCAATTGTTGGCTATAAATAAATATAAAAGTGAATTTAGACTTTATATTAAACCGCAGAGACCCTTTAAGAAACGTCAAGTATCACCTCTTTCACTCCGAAACTCTTCCATAAATAATTTAGTCAAACCCACAAAACTTCACCACTTTTACACTTTAAAAATAAACTATATTTGGAAAATTCATAAAATATTCACAGAAAGAAACAATTCAGCAGCGAAATATTTTTATGTAGAATAATTTATGAAAGAAAATTCATCAAGAGACCACTCGGAAGCACGGAGAGGAGATAGAGACGAGAGTTAGAGATGTATACATGTATCTATACATTACTAGATAAATCAGTTGATATGAGGTCAGATGAACCGACGAACTTTAAAGCATTTGAGACTGGGCATTAACTGCAAATCTCTGCCAGAATGCGACAACATCCTATAAATCCACCTAGGGGAATATAGGAGTACAGTACGGATAGGAGAAAAGAATTCCAAAGAGATTAAAAGTATCTGAAACTGTGTTCTCTAGTGCAGCCAGTCAGGACGTGCCCAGGAAGCAGATCACGTGTGTCATTTCCTGCAGACTTTCACGCAGCTCATGGGATGACACTTGACGGATAGCGGTATCAAGAAGAGTAGAGGTATAGCAAGGTAGCCGATGGTGTTCAGATAACTGGCAAAGTACAGACAGCTAGGAACCACTAGGGATGCGAACCAGGAAATGAAAACCCCCAAGGCGTACATTGCTAAGATGGTGCGGTCTGCAGAGCGGAACCGGCTCCATCTTTCAGTGTCAGATGCGCCACTATCTTCTGCGCATGTAATTGCCAAGTTACGCTTAAGTAGAAATTTAGATGTTTCCTTTCCTTAATGCGAGAAGTTGAAATGGCATGGGAATTGAAACTCATCTCTGTTTTCCCTTCCGATTTCTATTCAGGCATCCGGAAAGCCAATCATCCAGAGTAGGAATAAGTTTCCCCCGCGGGGGGACGTCACTCAGTCTCTATCGTCACGTGTTATACAGGCGATATCACACCTAATCCCGCTTCCAACCAGTTAATGGCCTATTCCATCAACTCTTTGTTTTAAACCCCTTCACTAGCTATTTCTTGTACTCTAACTTCTTTTTAACTTTCCTGTAACTTCTTTTTTTCTTCGCTCTTTTTTTTTTCTTCTTTCCTGCTCCGGCTTCTTCTTCCCTTTTTCCCCTCTCTAGCGAGACTAACGGACCATCCGAAATTGGTTCTCTGCCTTTCGGAACTTGGCAGAAATTTATGAGTTGGATTTATAGGCATTATCTTGTCTCCTTCAGGTGCGAGGAGGCTTTCTTGAGTGATTTACATACGGTAACATGGTCATTAGCAGTTGTTAGTTTTAGATGTATGTCTGGTTATTACCTGTTGGTGCGAAAAATTACCTTTTTATGTAATTTTAACCATTGTCGGATTGTAAGGCGGAACTTTTCCTTGACGATTTTGCTGTCTTGACCCGTATATTAAAGACAAGTGCAGGGCTGTTTGGGATTTATAAACACTCCTGAAGATCTTCGATGGAAATTTGTTGAAGAGGGATTTTTTGTTGTTGTTGTATATCATAAAAATTGATTCCAAAGGCTGTGAGTTATGTTTAGAAAAACGTTTTATTCATCTCAAAGAAAATTTATGGTAAGAGAAATTTAAATCGAGATAGATATTGAAAAGAAAGTGTTGTTTTGAATATAAAAACATCAGAAATAAGTAAAATCCCTGCTATTAAAGGAAATTTGAATCGATTAAACTGTATAAAATCCGGAATAATTTCAATAAACAGCAAGAAAAACTTCTGAACGTGTGTAGAAGTTTTTTTTTTTAATCAATTTATTGATTAATTATTGTTCAGAGATTTTTAACAGCTAAATTATTGCTTTTAATGATTTCTATAAATATTTTTAAGATATGTAAACGTTGCAAACAATTATATCTTTTAAATATCTTAGATATAACATGAAAGAAAAATCAGATTAAACCTGTATATTTTTCCAAAATAATTGCAATTTAATAGTCTGGAAAACCTCTCTCAGATTAAAAAATTGTTTATTGTTAAGAAAAACGTACGAATATCCATGCAAGAAAGTTTATAAATACTTAAAAACAATTTTTTAAAATTAAATCACTTGTTAGAAGGATCAAAAAATATTATTAAACTAAAACCTTGACTTGTTAGGAGGATCAAAAAAGACATTGTTAAACTAAATCTTGACTTGTTAGGAGGATCAAAAAACATTGTTAAACTAAAATGTTGACTTGTTAAGAGGATCAAAAAACTTTGTTAAACTAAAATCTTGACTTGTTTGGAGGATCAAAAAAAAACATTATTAAACCAACTATACTAAAACTAAAATCTTGATTAGTTAGGAGGATCAAAAACATTGATAAGCTAAAAACCTTGACTTGTTAGGAGGAAGGATCACGAATTTTTTCATCCTCCTAACAAGTCAAGATTTTCTGTAAAGCAAAATATATTCCTTCGTGGAATTTATTTTGGTTTGCAGAATTAAACAAATTTTGCAGAACGTTTGAAGAAACAAAAAAAATATATATATATATATATATATCGTTATACTCCTAAAATTAAGTTCAGTAACTTATAATTACACTAATAATATTCTATAAATTACGTTAGAGAAAATTATGGTTGCTAAGCTACGAATTGAATTTTATGAATTAATTTTAATCGCATAATTATCTAAATCTTATATTAAACTCCTTAAAAGATAATATACTGCGCAATAATGCATAAATTCATATTATTCACATATAGAGCGGACATTAACTGGCATCAGATTATCAAATTAGCATTATTCATTCAAACCCATGGAATTATCCAAGTATTTGATGCTATACTCTCTTTGCTTTAATTAATCTTAATAATCTCTTAATCGTGTCTTTCTAGTGGGAATTTTGGCATTTTACCAAAGAAAGAGAAGGAAAAAACTTCTATAAATATCTATTTATTGATCAAAATGTTAGTTTAATGGGAATACGCCCCTACAACGCTTCCCTAATTGTGTCAGCGTTGTTAATTAGTTCTTACCCCTGTAAGGTGGCTTCCTTGTACGAGCGACTGTTTAAGCTGGAAAAGGTCCTTTCCAGTTATACAAATTTAGCGCCATCTGGAGGAAAAAGGTAGAGACGTGTGCCTAGGAGGACACAGGACGCATTTTTTTAAGCAAAATTTTGAGTAATTTTGATAGAAACGCGTCACTAATCCGCTGAAGGTACGGAAATTGGGGAAGTGCAGTTGTCTGACTCCAACAATGACAAATCGCTCCTTCTCCTGTGTTTGGATGGAGTGTTGTAATTATCGCAGGGTTGTTTCCACCTTCCAACCAGGTCCGGACCTCCCTTACACGACCGAACACCCCCTAATCCCTTTCAGGAAGACACGGCGTGATTAATGGTCTTAGGATACAGGATAGATCCCTCTATCGAAATCTTCTTTCACGCTTCCGATTATCCACACCGTAAGGCGCATGCGTGAAGGCAGCACAGCTTAAAAGAGGGCGAGAGTGACATAGAAAGGGGGGCCGAATTAAATTGGGTGTCGATCATTTACCAAAAGTTTATCTTCAAAGATGGAGTGTGGGAAATGAACCAACTGGCCCCCTATTTGATGAAAATTCGTATGTGTCCATTGTCGTTTTGTTCTGGTTAAAGGGGAGGCGTGAAGTGCAGGATTGTTTGTTCATCCTATTGTGCATCCTGGCTGCAGCTGCCAATAGGAAGAGCATAGCAGATTGGGCATGAAATTGTTCCCTACTATGTTTCTTCCTCCCTAGGTAAAAGGGGCGTTTTTGTATGAAAGGACAAAGCAAAGAGGGAGGTTTTTCCCACCGAAAGACTCCATTTGTTGTGCACTTCATCGCTTCGCTACTTACTGTAAATTTGCTTATGTTAAGTGCATTAAATAGTGCATCAAAAATAGATTAGGTGTGACGAATGTTCTAATGTTGATAGGGATCATTTGTCCTTGATATACAAGCTATATTTGGGTATTATTCGCAGCATCTGTCAATTTTATAAAATGTGAATGATCGCCTAGTAAATTAAGGCTTTGTCGTAACATATCCTAGTTTTACGAGGTTTTCTAGCGTGCACATTCCTGTTAAACAGGCATCGTTCTACACAATGTCTCTTTCCACACCTTCAAAATTCCCCGTTAAATAACTTTTTCCACGCGGAAACTCTGGTTATTATACACTTTACAGATCGATACAGTATCGATCATCAATTAAATCATTTCTACACATATCCATCTATTAATTAACATAATAAAAACACCAAAAAAATGATTTTTAAGCGATTTTATGGTTCGTGTTTAAAAAAATTTTATATATAGATTTTTTTTTACTGTAGTCTCATGTGAAGATTTAAAAGTTATGCAGATCTAGGTGAATAGGTTTTGGTATTAAATAAAGCACAGCAAAGAAGCTTAAAAAAGATTTGTTTACGTATAAAGCTATGGCATAATTTATTTTCCTTAGCTAGAATTGTTTTACGAGAAGGCTCTCTGGGATTGTACCCATAAGATAGATTGATTTATAAGATTTATGAGAACTGATTTATAACATGAATCTAGAAACGAGATTTGTTTTATAAGAAAACTCGAGAAGGCTTTAGTGCTTCATTACTGCAAGACATTGATTAATAAGATTATAAGAACATGTTTGTTGAGAAGTTTCTTTATAAGATGGCTCCAAAAACTAGAACTACTTTGTACGATATCTCTAAGAATTGTTTTTCTATGATGGCAGTAAAATTATAACTGCTTTATACGGAGGCTCCAAGAACTAGAACTACTTTCTATGATGTCTCCAAGAACTAAAACTAGTTCTTATGATGATACTTAGAACTATGCGCGCCTTGTAACAGTTATGAGAGCGTTTTAAGATGTTTTATAAAATAATTCTTCATAAAAAAGTTCTGTTATGAGATGTATAAGAGCTAGATTCTCTTAATAACAAAAATTACATAGATTTTCATGTTTCTGGAGTTTTTTATGAAGTGAAACAAATTAACAAGTTAAAATGGGAAAAAAAACTTAAAAGATATAAAATTAAAATTCTGGCAAGTTTGTTAATGAATTAAAAAACAATTATTTATAAAAAAAATGACAAAAAACCCGAGTAATAATAACAATAATAAAAACAATGATAATAATCATCATCACCATCGGCAATAAAACATTTTTGTAAGAATAAAAATTCTTATTACTGTTTACACAGGACATTAAAAATTGGAAAAATGACAAAAATCTTTTGTAAAATACCTCTTGTAATTTTTAAAATAGCGCAAAACTAAATTATACCCTCATAAGTAGATCTAATTTAGCTTTTTCACCATTCTTACAATTCAGAAAATTCTTTACAATTTCTTACTCTCGTATGAAGCGCTGGACTCTCTACAATTTTCGACTTAAATAGCAACGAAGGAATTATAATTATCATCCCTTTTTTTATCCCACTGTGTGTGCTACACGCAGATACACACACATACGCACACACAGAGAGAGACACGCACACACGCGCACAGTCTTTTGCTTTTCTATCATCTCTGTTGAAGTTTTTAAAATAATAATTGCTCGACATTCCGCTCGGCTTCACTTCTTGATTGGCGACTTTCCTCATCTTTCATTACGTCACCCCGAAACCTTTTACTTTTCTGTGTTTAGAATGCAGAGTTAATTAAACAACAAAGAATAAAAAAACTCCATAATTACGAACTTAAAGAAAAGAACTAATCGCTCATACGGGTGTCTCTCTCTTTCTCTCTATATATAAATATATAAAAAAAAATTTAGCATTGATGTTTCGCCCTCTCCGAGCTTTTTCTACTAAAGGATAACGACGTCACGTGTGCAATAACATCCCTATATCCAGTTTTTCTTCTCTCCTAGACTTTCTGGAATATATCACATTTTTTATATTTTAAACTTTCCGTCCTCCTCCTCCTCCTCCTCTTCCCAAGACGGAATCCCTAAAGTTAGAAAAATAAAAAAAATAAAAAAAATATATGCTGGAAGCAAATATCCAATATCTGCTTCTCCCCGCAAATAGCTTTATTTCTCATAAGTTTTTTGATTTTCTTATGAAAGTTTTACGGTAAACTGATCGTTTCAATCTGGTAGTAAAGCCACGTACTTGCCTACAACGTATACAACACGTACAATTACGTAATTCACTGTTGATGATTCTTGGATGATTGAAAACGTGATGGGTATAAACGGATTTAAGGTATAGGAAAGGGAAAATTATTATTATTATTTTTTTTTTTTTCTACAAGATATTTTTATTTTTTCGCGAGAGAGAGAGAGGGAGAGACGAAATTAAATTTTAGTGTCAGCATGATAAATTGTTTTCATATTTTTTTCTAATGTAAATTCAATTTGAAGAAACTTAAATGATTATATTTTTTCTCTTTTTTTTAGTTTTTCAGGGGTTTTTTTTTCGGAAGTGGAGCCGTTTCTTCTTAATTGGTTCGGTTCTGCCTGCTGCTCTAAATTAAGAATTCAGAATCATGCTAAAAACTTTCCATTTTCCTCTATTAATTAAGCTTTCTAAATCTGTAAATTTCGAACTTTTCTTTTCTATCAAATTACGAAAATATCTGCGAATTCTTTGCAAAATTCTCTTTATTTACACGACGTTTTAAAAACGCAGAAATTAGTAAGAAAAATATTCTGGAGATTTTTCTTGATAGTTCATTACGAATAATCGATTTATGTTGTGTATCCTGTCAAATTTTATTTTCTAGTAGTTACCATCTTAAAGATAAACTTCCAAAATCTTTACAGAGAACTGAAACCTTTCACTTCCTTAAAAAAATAACGAATGCACAGTTTGTGTACCTATTTGAATAAAAAAAAAGGTCTTTTCAAAATCCCTGTAGTACATTCCGCATCGCAAGCAAAATTGCTAGAGGATATCATTAAATACCCAAGTCTGTATGAGAAAAAAAAACCTCTCTGTGAGCTGCACAAGCTCCATTTCTCTTCACAATGTGTAGAGAGACCTTGTGCAACCCAACTCGAACGTTTTCTACCGGTCAATGCTATATAAATGGAGAGCATTAACTCTGACGCTGCAGGTTGCACCTTAGGCAGCAGGAAAGATAAAAGACTTCACTTCTCTAATTCGACTGGACTTCCAAAGTCCGAAACCCGTCACTTCAACTTCCAGTTTCTTCTACGTGGTCACCAATAGCGAAAATCCGTCAAACTTAACGACTCCAAATAAAAATTTCTCAACTCTTCAAAGTTGGCAGGTGAATCTCCAAACGAAAAAGAAAAAAAAAGGAAAGAGAGAGAGAGAGAGGAAAAGAAAAAAAAAACTTATCTTCCAACCAGAGTTATCTGTGACTTATGATGACGCAATTATCTTTCACTCGAGGGCTTTCTAGTCGGGGACAAAGCAGTAAATTCGGAGATGGATCATAAAAGTTGAATTGCCAATATTCTAGGCTATAGAAAAGTGGTTAGATGCCACCACATTTACTATTTGCATAGAGGAGTGCAACAATAGGGAAACAAGCGCTATGGAGCAACATAAACAAACTGCACAAACGCTAAGCTCTACTCTCTGGGGGTGGTCCAACAAAAGGCAAACTTCCTTTATGCAGATCTAAGTGGCACAAATATTAAATTTTTGGCCGATTTAAAGCTAGTCCAATCAACAACAAGTTTTACAATTGATTTTTAATGGACTTAGGGCGGAAAAACTTTATATGGCTTATGTGACATTAGACTTAACGATCGTGCAGCAGCTGTTAGAGTTAACTAGCCGAATCGAGATTCTAACGATCATTCCAAGATCTCTCCCTCTTTCTAACACTCACACACACACACACACACACACACACACATATACACGTACACGTACTACTGTAGTACGAAAATAGCAAAAAAAGAACAGCATCAGTGTGAAGAAACAATTAAGAAGAGCGTAATAATGGTTGGAAACTTTTGGCTTTGCGGTTTTATCCATCGATTGGCCGACTAATTGAAAGGTTATTACTACCTGAATAAATCGAAAAGATGCGTTTAATAATTGGGTAATTGCAGATATGTTTTAAAATGTTGGTAGTCGATTATATCAGAAAATCATTAACGATATTTCGAGTGTGTTTAAATTGGAGGTAGTTATCTCGTTTATAGATTACGTTCCAGTCTATTTATTGCTGCGGTAGCACGATCGTTAGCATAATTAGTTAAGAACGAGTGTGTGGTCCACGTTTAAACACAGATTTAAACACAGACCGAAAATTTCCATCGGTTTTAAATGCATAAATTTGCGAGTCGATCCCTCAAACATGCAAATTTCTAGTCGATGAAAGTTTCTATCCTTCATATGTTAAAGGGGCAAAAGTCGAGTCGCTCATTTGTTCAGCAAGGTGAAAGAGATTGTTTCTCAGTTCTCGGAACACCATACTTCACCTGGCCATCTAAAAAGTAATTCGAATTTTCGTTGCAAAACTCCTTGGTTGATCCCAATTTGCAGTAAGATCGCACTTTACATTTTAATTAAAACTCGACCCGTTAGCAATTAATAAAAAGGATTTAAACGGGTAATAAAGCAAGAAGGAGAGCTTTAAAGAGAAGTTACAAAGTAAGCGGGATAATTTTTGCAGAAATTTTTAAAATATGACTTAAAATGATCATAAACGGGGGGACTTATTCCTTGGTGTAATTTGTAAAATCAATTGTCATAATTAAACATTTTTGAAAGTTTATCATTTCTAAGTTAAATGAATGTTTACAAAGTGTCGTTAAACTTCTAAGTTTCACATTTGAAACTCGGAAAATTTCATCTAGAACTAATTAACGCTCCTTCAGAATCTTAATATAAATTTCCTGTGCTTCTAGCCACCACATTAGATTTTAAGCTTTCTATCGTATCAAGCATCAACGTCTGGGTATAATTAATTGCCTGAAACGTACTGTTAATAGCTTTGCCTGTCTTAGAGGTAAATAACTTTATTTTACTCTTTAAGTATTGGTTATTTGTTTAGGAGAATTAATGGACTGACTTAATGATACCGCACTCCCTGTAACTCGATTCTCATAACTGTATGGCTACCCAAATGAAGCGTGGATAGTTTTGATAAAACTTATCCTTTCTCATCTTTTACTCGTTACTTGTCTCCTTAGTTGCTTTTTTAAGATGGATATGTAACTTTTTATCACATAAAACCAATTAAAAAAACCCAAACGGCTAGAAGAAAGCAGTTAAGAATGGAAGAAGAAAAAAAAAAAAAAAAAAGAGCGCAGGAAAGTGAGCCATAAACGTGTTAAGAACATGAGATGAGTTAAAACGCAAAGCAAAATAACGCTTAAAAAGCAACTAATTTGTCTAAAAAAAAAAAGCAAAAATTGTGAAAAGAAGCAGTTAATTAACTAAGTTTGCGTGTGAACTAAGAACTAAGATGCAACTAAACGGATTAATAGGAATTAAGGAGATTAGAAGAGACGTTCAAAAATTATTAAGAACGGCATTTCGAGAAGTTATAAAAGTAGTTGTACCAACCACAAATGCAGAAAAAAAAATCTAACAGACAAGAAAATCCGTAAGTAAAATGCAGAAAGCAAACCAATGAAGAAATAAAAAAAAAAAAAAAACAAGAAAGTAATAATATTAAGAAGATTAAAAAGATTCTTAGTTGCAGTTAGTTTTCTTGGCTGCACTTAGTTTTCTTGGAAGACTTAAGTGCAGCTAAAAGGACTAACAAACTGTTAATGAAGTAAGAATAACAAAAATCTGCAATCTAAGAAGACCCAGTAATCTATATAATCCTGATTAATTCTATAACTTGATCGATTGTTTTTGTAATTTAATTGCTGAATAATAAAAAAGATATTCTTCTATTTATTTTTAAAAATAATTTGTTTGGTTCCGCGCAGTCTAACAGCCAAATATACGTTTTGTAAAGCAAACCTAAACCCGTTGCTCACGTAAGGCAAGACAAAAAAAAAAAAACTCCAAAAATAATAAATAAATAAGAAAAAATAAAAATAAAAGGAACTTAAAACTACCATCCAGGACGTATGTTACCTTCTAAAAATTTTATGTAACTGTCATGCACCAATATCAAAGTAAATGAATTATGACCAGCACATGGGATATTTGTGTTTTATAATGCAAGAGATGCGCTGGGCAAAACACAAACACGAATCTTTTGAAATATTAAGTTGACTGCAAATTGATGGAAGCTAGCGAAAGAAACTTCTAACAAGAACCTCTAGGGAAATCTTTCTAGCGATTCAGCCTCTGGCTACTGGACATACACAAGATATCTTCTTCCCTTCCGATAAGTCGATTTGCCAGTTAGCAGCTAGCATTCCTAAGGTTCCTTTGACGCCTTCTACTGAGCGAAAATCGTTAATTCGACGTTGCCATTTGGAACTAATATGCGGATAATAATAGATGTAGGCGCGCTTCTAGCTAGCGTATAGGTCGATGACCCCGACTATACTTCCCTCCTAACTTTGGCCCTGTCCCTTATGGCCTAACACTTTTTATCTAGACTAACTAAAACTTCTGAATCTTCCTCATATTTCAAACCCGAAGTCCCTTACATAAACATTAATTTAAATGCCCAACAGAGAGGAAAAAAAAAACAAAATCCGCGAATTTACTGTACAAATATTTAAAGTTATAATAAATTTTTATACGGTATATCCATGCTACGTATAGGTAATGCGCTTGGTATCTTATGCCAGCTGTATCAACATTATGTGGATGGAGTATAACGTGCGTGCTTTATCCGCACTTATATTATTTGAATATTTGATATACACTAAATAAATAAATTTTAAACTCTTGCAAGTACTCGGAGGTATTTGCAGGAAGTGGAGATTAATTTCAGTCAAAGTTTTAGTTAAGAGCGCTTTTGGATGTTAGAAGTTGCAAGAGATCAGTAGACGGAAGGTATGAAAAATGAGGGTGTGATTGAGTGAAAAATTCTTTGTACCTGTCCAAATCTTTAATTGATGGCCAAATCTCGAAAGTAAGAGAAATGGAAGTCGTGTCAGGTAGACATGATGCATGCTTTGCACCGACGAGGGGAGGAGACAATTCTGCAAACCTAGGTGGGCTCACGTACAATCTTCTTTCTTCCAATTGCGCGTGAGCCCTTTTCCAAATTGGAAATCGAAACAGCTAATGCATCTCTTCGGACTTTTTTTGGTAGTGTAGCAGAACCGTTTGGTCTGCTAGAGGTGTCCGGGGAGAGAAGAGAGAAAGAGAGAGAGAGAGATAGAAAGGTAAAAGTGCGGAAACCGCAGCAGGTAGAAGATAACCTCATTTCCTGAAGATAAACACCCCCCATAGTCTGTTGGGGATTAGTGGGAGAAAGATTTTTGGCAGAAAAAGAGAGCGAATGCATCTAGTTGAAAGCAAAGTTTCTCTTGATGGATGAACTCGGCCTTTCTACTAATTACGTCAAAGCGACTGGGCTAGAATTTCCAAAACCCCAAATCGGAAATTCCTAAAGTGACTTTAGCTATTAAATAATTCATAACTGCAACCGAAAGGGGGAAGAATATTGGGTGGGTGCAAAGCGTGCGACTTATTGTCAAGAAATCGGATCTAGAGACCAACAGGTTCGAAAATTGTCTGTGGAAACGATAACTCATTCAAATACAAAAATATTGAAACAATATAAGTTGATGAGGCGATCATTCAACGTTCAACTTGTTTAAAATAAAGTAAATATACTCCAGGGGGACTAATTGCAGCTCTTCTCCGTTTGTATTCGGATGTTTGGTATGCAAATCGCCTCCGAGGGCGGTGTTAAAAATGGCCGTTTCTCTTATAACCTTCATCTTGAGTTATAAATGGATAGATGGCTCAGATTTCGGTTAAATTTGAATAAATACGAATGTAAATTTTTGACGTATTGCTTTAGTGTGATTTGAAAATTTGCTTTCCTCTCGGGGTATCCATTTATATTTGAAAGTAAAGTTAGCTTTGGAATCTTTAATAAGCCCATAGGTTGGTGGAAAGTGACAGTAAATTAATGTGCAATGCTATCTCACTAGTTAAAATTACAAACCTGGTTTTAATTACTTCTGTTGGAGGTAGTTATCATTAATCAGCTATGCTTTCCTCTCTAATTTCACCGCGCGTATGGATGACTCACTTGTTTTCAGGCCTATAGGCTAATTATGGGGGACAGTAACGACGTGTTTACTGCACCGAAAACTTGTTTAAAGACTTCTAAGACCCATACCAGTTTTCAGAAGTTTAAATTGTAAAATGATAGGTCTAAAACTCTCCTTTTAAGAGTGTGTGTCTACTCAATTTTTCCAATAAATTAAACCACTGAACTGCATATCTACAGAATGAGTCGAATGAATGAATGCCGTGGAAGATCATCTTTTGGACCAAAGCCAGTTAATGCACCAGAAGACGAATTTCTGGATTAAAATTTTATATTTAATTCGGTCTCTAGGTAGTCGCCAGAGAGTATAAGAACCGTTATCTCCGGATATCTTAGAGAGGGCAATAAATTTACACCAGATTATGTTTTCACCAGTTTAGGTCCCCACGCCCAAAGTTTAGACTTGTTTCTAGATAAGAGGGTCAACCGCGAAACTTCAAAAAAAACAAAAATGAGTTTTGGCGAGAGGCCTCACACAGATATCGAAAGAAATCCATCACGGGAGGCCTTTTCCTCTTGATCTTTGTTACGAATTTAATCTTCTTCAACCGAGTTTTTAACAAACTCAATATTTGCTAATCCTTAATGATGTTGACCATCATCTCACGCACGCAATATGGCCGAGCATTTAAGTGCAATTTAAGCTTAACAAATACCCAACATAACGGAATTTTGAAACAAAACTTTAATTAAGACAGCTTAATAAGGACATTAAGGTTTTCAGGCTAAACGCTATCTTGCCGGTTCAAATTAATGGAGGAAAATCAGACGTCGTTAAAGTAGCGATGTTGATGACGTCTAACAATGGATGGCCCTATGACCCGAGCCCGACCTGCCTAATTAAATAGCCCCAAAGTTGTTCTCACTCGCCAAGTTAATGTTCTTTAACGAGTATTTTGAACATAGGCAATCCTTACACGCAAATCTTCAATCTACGCTTATGGCTTCATTGGTGACGACTATTAAAGTAAAATTAGATTTAGGAAAACTGTTACTATTTAGCATCATATAATTCTTAAATATTGTTGTATTTTATATCATTCACGTCTTTAAAAATTATTTGTTTTCTGTTAAAAATTATCTTATGGTTCTAAATCGATTCTCGGCATTTTTCTGTTGTAACTCCTCTTTAGCATCACTTTCTATCTGCAATCGCCACTTTCTGTAGTTCTCAACTTGTCTTTTTTATTATTTAGCTTCTGTAACATGCTCATTCTTAATTATAAACTCTAAAATTGCAATTTTCATCACTCGATTCTAACATTATCATTTTTGTTTCTCCAACATCGTTTTCTTCTCTTAATGTTTCTCTTAATTTTATCATCATCGCGTTCGTTTTCTTGTTAAATATATATATTTTTTATTCGTCATATAGGTATCGAACGTGTTTTTAATTTTATAAGTTAATGGATACTCTACAAGGTTTTTATCTATCCGCTTTACGGCTTTAAAATTCTATTTTTTCAGATTAATTCTCAGGTTTTTTTTTTTTTTTTGTCTTTATTCGATAATCCGTACTAGCAGTGGCTAGTAAAAATCCCGAAACGAATCAAAAACACTTTAAATTCTATCCCTATAAATCTTGGAAGGGTAAAAAAAAGAAATCAACAACAACAAACTAGCTGTACAAAGTACGCTGACTTCGACTGCAGGACGTTGATGTCGTGCGGAAAAGCCGTCATGCGAAGAAAAGGGGGCATGTCTTCTACCTCGCTTTAACACGAATGCCTTTAAGTGAACGCTGGCCACCTTCCAAATGCTTCCATTCGTTGTATTTCAATGGATGAAAAGAAGTAAATGATGTGTCAGTGCTTTCTACTTTTATCTGGATTTTGTACTGCTTTGTATTTACACTTTTCATCTTTGGCCAAAGAACCTATATATTTTTTCTCTCTCCGACTCGGAAACTCTAGAATTTAATTCTTCTTTTTTTTTCTTTTTTTCTTTCTTTTTCAGTTTTAAAACATTTTATATGTAAACGAATTCATACATCCATTTTTTCGATCTCACATATTTCGTTCTTCACCAAGCGATTTTTTAATTTAACCATTTTCTTCCCTCATGGTTTCTTTTATATTCTGACAATTTTACTTAAAATTCCTATTCTTCAGCATCCGAGAAATGGCAAAATTCAAGATTTGAAGAAAAAATAAAAGATGCTACAGCACATCCCATTTTTAGTATGCTCCGCAGCATCCGAGGATCAGGATGATCTACAGCATCATAGATATTTACTAATGCCTCCGTTTTAATCAAAATTTGATTTATTAATTAAACATAGAAATGCAAAATATTCTAAAAAATAAAAACCGTAGGAAGGTTGCAATCCGTAACCAATAAGCATCTGCAAAACCTATATCATCCTATCGCCATCTAGTAGCCGTAGAAAGAACTAAACGCAAAGAGGAGTCGATGCATTAAACTTCTCCCAATTGAATTTTTGCAATTCGCAAAAAAGCAAAATTGTTTAAGGTAGACTCTACCCGAATATGATTAGCGTTTAAAAACATTAATCGGTAATAAATAACTTTAAACTATAATTATAATTAAGCCTAGGAATAATTTTTTTTTGCGTAGACGTTCCAAGACGGAGATGAGTAACATAAATGCGTTTTAAATGCCTAAAAGTGGTCCGCAACACCGAGCAATGCGTAAAATAATTATTACAACTTGTTGCTCGGATGCTAAATGGCTTACAAATCCTATTTCCTATTCAGAGTCATTGAAAATGCGTCTTGTTGATACAGAGATAAAGATGTTGAAGCAAAGACTCCTCTATCATTCATCTACGCTATGCTGAAGCTATTTCGGTGTTTAAGGTGTGCGCTTATTTGATTATGTGTGCCAGACATTATCGTTTGGGATAACGGGTACTAAAAATTCGATTTAGAAGAATGTTACCTTCATCTTAATGGCTCTTCTCCTTCTCAAAAGGCATTTGGGTTCTAAGTTTGGTTGTGAAATTCAATCTAAAAATTATTACAACAGGTAAACGAATGAATCTTTCATTTCAAATTCTCCTCCTCCCGTAAGAGGACCTTGTTTAAAATTTAGTACCAATATTTGATTCAAAAAAAAAAAAAATAGGAATATTTAAAGAGCGAATGACGTTTGTTGACTTCTTATCGATGCTATCTCGACCGATAACTAAGTAGAGAAGCTTGATAATTTTCAAGCTTTTAAGCATTATGCTGCATTTATTTAAACATTTAAGCTGCTTAACCTCGTGTACTTTTAGCAATGGAACCATTTTTCTTCGTTACTGAAAGGCCATGTCTAAACCTTCTACATTATAGAGTAACGAAAGTCGTTGTTCTCATGGATAGAGTTACCAAACAGGAATACGGCATGCTGCTTCACTTTATGTTATTCACTCCATTAATGCTTAGTTGTAACAGTTTAATTCAACTTTTGCGCCTGCAAACATTATTATCGAAAAAAAGGACTAATTTTCCAAGTATATTTGGACTTGTATCGGATATTGTTTCCATTTTTCTACTCGCAGCATCCTTAGTAAGCGAGTTAGAAAGCGGTTAAACATGGTCCTGTTTAGCAATAAATTAGATTAAGCAGTAGTTTATTTAGATGCACAAAATTTCCTTACTCTTTCTTTAGAAGAGGTGAACGGAAAAGATAAACAAGAGCAAATATCTAGATGTAACATCAAAATATTAGAATGCACGGAAAACAGATCTAAAAAAGGTGTTCGAGATAATAAATCAAAGTTTTAATTAGAAAAAGAGTGTGGAAATTGTCAAATTTGATCAGCGACTATTTTTATTCTTTTTTTCGTTGTTTTATTATACAGTACAGAACATTAAATTCGTGATACATGGAGGTGAACGGCTCGGAACGGAAACCCGGAGATATATCTCCTCCCCTTTCTGAGATATATATATATATAAATATAGTTTTTTTTTTCTTCTTCTTCTTCTTCTTCTAGAGAGGAAAAAAACAGTTTCTAATCTAGGAAACAATCAGAGATCGATCGAAGGGAGTGAGGAATGTTTTGGAAACGACGTATGGGAGGGTGCTGCAATCACGTCACTACTGCGGCCTGCTTAATTAAATAAGGGGAGAGTTGGCCGCCTCCGTCAGTTTCTAGCCTTCAACTTTTCCGGTAATGTCTTCTCTTCTTTTCTTTCCGCTCCTTAATCACGAAAAGTTGGATCTAACTTTTGCCTTGCTACCGAAACAGCAATTCGTGACGTGTTGTTTAAGTAGAAGTGGAGTAGTCGCAGCTTTCTGATCTCACGCTACTGATATCCCCCTTTCTGAAATTTCACTTTGAAATAATTAAAGTGAAAGTGAAACTGGCTCTCTCCTCCGAAATTATAATTTTTTTTTTCTTTTTTTTTTGTAGCGATAGTGGAACGTTAGCAAAAGTTTGGGCGTTTCTGCATTTGTTACTGGGTTTAAAAGACGAAACGAAATCTATGCAGTGCCGTTCCAGTTATACGATTCCATCCAATTTAACTAAAAAATTGCACAGTTGCCATTTGCTGGGGTGGATTCGGCATGGATTAACATAGAAATTGTAGAAACGGAGAGAGAAACGTTTAGAATTTGATGCTCTAGGTTGGTAAGATTTAAATTTGGAGAAGTTAGAGACTCAAATGTATGCAAAAATGCTATATATAACTATAAATAACCGGCGAGGAGCCGTTGGGTGAAAGGTCGCTTGTTTCTAGAGATGGGAGCGTTTTCGACTCGATGGGGATCCTACCACCCATCAGAAAGAACGAATTTGTGAAGTATGGCGCGAGTTGCGTATTGCAGTGCAGCGCGATTTAACATTTAAAGATTGTTCCGGAAGATGTGAAATCTTTCCTTCCGGAAATGTCTAACTGCAAAGTGGTCCCTTTGAAAAATGCAAAGAAGAGCAGTTAATCTACATCTGGATATCAATTCGTCCTTGGAATTCCCTTTATATCCTTGAAAATCTTTTCTTTCTGGAGATAAATGGCAGCTAGCGGGAGGTTTACTCCAGACAGGGAGGAGAAACGTTTGTTATGCTAATCCCGTCCGTCATCCTGTCCAGACTTGATTAAAACAAATTTCCAACCTCGTCTCGGACTACCGGTCCTGGACTTAGCATTAGACCAGGTCTAATAGTTGTTGTTGTCGATGATACACTCCTTGTTGACGACCTCCCCATCCGACCCTCGATTAATCCAACAACTTAGTTCGGTCTTTACCCTCTATCTTGTCTTTTAATACCGCAGAGAAAGAAATATACGTTTGAGGCTTTCACCCTATCTTTAGAGATGACGTATCATTTGATATATCATTTGTAGCTGATGAAGAAAGACATTTGTAATTTATGGCTAGTGTCGGCCTTTAGAATTATTATCCAACCCGCGTGATGCATTGTCGGATGTTTAAAGATGAGAATCGTGGAAATCGCCCGGATTTCATGACAATCGTTGTATTGTAAATCATAATTTAGGTGTGTGTGTGTGTATGTGTGTGTATTGCTTTAGGTGCCCAAACGACGCCTTAACTTCTAAAATTTATGCTTTAAATTAATGCTGAAGTTATGATTGGTAGGTGCAATGTTCCTCAGGCAATACTAGTTATTTTTTTTTCTGCCTGAAGCGAGAGAAATATTCGATATAATTGGAGAGCAAGAAAATGAATTTGTAATTTTGCTTTACTACATTGCATATAGCGTTAAAATCTGTTTATAGCGTCGTTTCCTTTAACAGAGCTTTAAGCAGAAAAATAAGAAAAAAGAGCAACAGATTTAGTGAATTATCATTTTAAGGATGCATGCATTTAAAGCGAGTTAATTCTGAAAGCATCAGTTTTTAAATTGGATTAAAAATAGTAGGATTTTGTTCCCGTTCAGCTAAAAATATACCCCCCTCTGCCGATCGAATCTTATCAATGCTCATTTCGTATACAAAACGTAGAGGATTCGAGTTTTGAATATTTGGAGAAGCGACCACAATTTGTATAATGCGACAACGTGATTTAAATGTACAACGAGCGGGAGGATGGAGAAGATGTGTGATTTAGCACGCAAGAAACATCCGGTCTAGTCGCCTCTCAGACTCACCATCTATCCTAGAAGGAAGAAAGAGACAAAACGAAGCTATCGGAAGGCGGTGGGAGCAATGGGCTGCAGACGGCCCCTGTGACGTTGAAAGATGGCCGGGCTCCTCTCGGAA
>WUQG02103363.1:0-25640 GCA_011317285.2 Androctonus mauritanicus | reverse complement strand
TGCATTGAAAACGTTTGCACAGAATAAAGTTAATGTTTAATGAACATATTGCTGTTGAGTGCTTATATTAGAAAATAATAACTATAGTTGTACTTGGCATTATCAGGACTAGATATTATTTTGTAAAAGTTAAAAAATATTGTAGGAAAAAATACAAATATCTAAAATTAAGTGGAATAACAATAAAAAATTATTAAATAATTGTCATTTAAGATCATTTTTGATCCAGTTTCAATTAACCAAAGATTAATATTTGAACTTTTATAAATAAATTAAACTCTTAATATCAATACTGTTTTCTACATTTAAAAATGATTATTGTCAGAATTATTAACATAATAAGTTTATATATTAATAACTTGTGAAATATAATTTTTTATGCATTTTCCATTTATTAAATTAAAATATTTTAAATATTTATTCCACTTAATATTAAATTGCAAGCCCCGGACTTAGATAAGCACAAAATAAAATATTTTATTTTTTCATTAAAATATTCTTACCAATGATAACTGCTGTAAAGCAACTGACATTTCCTGATCTGTTACAGCTGGCATTGCAGCAATATCTTGATAAAACCTTGACACCATTTTTCTATATGTAGGAATATCTCTTGCAAATAGTAATTTGTTAGATGGTGAATCCTAAAATAATTATAATATTTTATATTATATATAAATTTATATAAAATATATTTTATTTTATTTTGTTATATTTACATTTTGTGCTAATTTAGACTGAAAACTAAATGATGTGTTTATCATAAAATTAAACAGCTAAAAAATTACTATACAGTATTTGAGTTCAAAATAAACAGACCAGTATTTTTTTTTGAAATAATAATAAAAAATGATAGTCTGAACAATCAAATAATCCGAAAATAGCACAAACTCCCCTAGCGGACAAATTTTCGGATTATTTGATTACGCGATTAATCCCCTACGTAGTTGTTTATGATTAAGATAGTCTGAACATTAAAATAATATAAAAACACAAAAAACAAGCTTCAAAGCCGAACCAAAAACTTATTATTTAAAGTACTTTCGGGTTAAAACCTATCATCAGTAAATACACACACTAATTGTTCTGTCTCTCTCTTAGTGTGTGTATTTACTGATGATGGGTTTTAACCCGAAAGTACTTTAAATAATAAGTTTTTGGTTTGGCTTTGAAGCTTGTTTTTTGTGTTTTTATTTTGTTTCCCGAACCTGATCTCTGTTTACTATGAATTAAAATAATAATATTTGTTTGTTAAAAATCAATTAAATTAGTTAAGACATCTCTATTATACAATATTATATTTTGAAAAATATAAATTTCATTTTACCTTGCCTAAACGGTGTTCACTAGTAGAACAAGAATCCATAAATGTCTGAGCAATTACCGAAAGACAAGAATCAACAATTGGTGTTTTCTCAATATCAAATATGAAGTCAGGATTTTTTACAAGATTTACCCAAAACCTTAATGGTAAACTGTAAATAAAGTTTTTAATTTTAAAATATATCAAATTTGAATTTTAAAAAATTATTCTTACAAAATTTGTTATATAGTAAATATATAATGAAATCTCATAATGTAATTTCAAGAAAATGTTATATATTCTTAATTCATATATAACTATAAATTATTGTTGTTATTAAATTAGTATAAGTTATCTCTATAACTGTTTTTTTCTTTAAATCTGAACTTAATAAAATTAAGATTTAAGTGGTATTCAATTATAAAGAGGAAAACTTTATAATTCAATATTGCTTTGTTCTAATAGTTCAATAAATTAATAGTTTGGAAAACACTAGAAAATTTTCTGCATAAATATTGATTACCATATTATATTATAGGTAATTCTCAGTTTATGATTTCCACTTAACAAGTTCTCAGATTTACAAGTTTTTTTTTCAAATATGAATAATTAAAAAATCAAAAATATGAACATTAATTGCAATAAATAAATGCTAAACATTTATAAAAAGGCATTTCAAACCATATATGGAGCTATACAATACAGTATAACTGGGTTTGTATTTATAACTCTATTGTCTATTATGAAATTAAAAAATTAAAATAATGTCCAAGAAGCAGAAATGCACCCTTTGGTTTTATCAATATATTATATAAATAATTTTCATTCCTAGATTGTGCCTATGACAGTAATTCATCTGTATTAAAATTCATCTACTTATCAATCAATAATAATGAAGAACAAAATTCTTTAACATTTATAGGATATAAATAATTTCTTTATTATTATAATTTGCTTGATTTTAAATGCTGTATTTTCATTTCTTTAAATAAATAAATTATTACTGAATCATAATAATTCTAACTATTGATTCTGTTGATTTTTTATTTAATTTTATTGTGATCAAACTACATTGCTGAGAACAGAACCTTTGATTTTAATATTATATCTATAGAAAATTGGTTCTTGTGAGTGCATTTCAGGAATGAATTAACTTGTAAAGTCGAGAACTCTTGTATTACTAATTTAAAAATTTAATATCAATGTTACTTTTGTATATAAATAATAAAATTATCAATACTGTATTACTATATAGCTATGAATATCAAAAGTATTTTAACAAGTGACAAATATTTTGAAACTAAAAATAAAAAAGCCATAATCAAGCTATCATACACAAACAAGCAATAAAAATCTTTTTCAATAAAAATCTTTTTTTATTTTTGATATTCAAATTTGAATTCATCCATTTTAAGCTGGACATACTTCTTATCTTTCTTAAAATACATTCGATCCAAAATTATGTATAGAAGCTTCCTAAATTACATAAAGCTAGCATTTGTAAATTCAGCTTATTCAAACTTTTTGACAAACTTTATGTATAGAAGCTTCCTAAATTACATAAAGCTAGCATTTGTAAATTCAGCTTATTCAAACTTTTTAAAAAATCATCTTTATAATTTAGTGTGCAGTGTAGAACAGAAATTTTAAATATGGTTATAATACTGCAATAATAGCAACAAAATTATTGTAATAAGAGTAAATAATTTTTGATATAACAATGAAAAATTCAGATGTTACAAATAATTAACATCTTAATTAATCTTAAGCATTTTAGAATAGTATAATACATCAATGCAATGAGAAACTGCAAAAATTTCTTATTAAAATTCTGATATAAAAGTCAATTAAATTTCAAGATCATCCCAAAAAAGAAAAAGCTATTTATTATTCACAATATTAAGATACAAATAATTCTCCTCCATGAGAGCTGTTGAATTGTTTAGACACAATGCATACAAATCTTCACATACAAAAATATTTTTTAATTTGATATATATTGTTCATACATCAGGAAGCACCATACAGCAGGCATAAATGTACTAAGAAAAAACTTTTTCTTAGTACATTTACACCTGCTGTATAGTGCTTCCTGATGTATGAATAGTTTTAAGACATAATACGAAAGCAGTGAGAAGAAGCTATAACTGATATATATTGATTTATAAAAAAAGTATATATTCTTGAATTATATTCCAAGAATTATAGAATTGTGAACTAAAAATTTATATGATCTAGGTTGCCTACAGTCTGATCCGAAAGCATGATATACTGTATATAAGCTTTCTATAATTTATTCATCTGATTAAGAAATTCAATAGAGTTAAACTATAATAGATGTTGAAAAATGATTAACTATACATTGTTTGTTAATTAAAAATGGCTTTCTACAAATTTTTCAGATTGTGATGGCTTATTAGTAAACTTCCACATATGATCCTTTTGTTGCTCTCAGATTATTGAGTCTATATTAATTTCTCTCCAAACATTTCTTTAATATCTCCTCTGATCTGTGTTCATAGCTTGGACAATTCTGTCCTGAAATTCCTCAATGCTAGTTTTTTTATTCTATATACAGTACTTTTTTGTTTATGCAGCCTACAGAAGGAAATCAAGAGATAATGTCAGGGGGCTTGGTGCCATGCAATTGGTCTTTTTGACTGATCCAATGATTTGAGAATTTCTCATCAAGGAAACTGTGCAACTATACACCCCAGTGTGGAGGGACTATCCTGCTGTAAATAAATATTTGGCTGCATGTCTTCCAGTTGCAGAACAGCAAAGATTTGCACTATGGCCATGCTATAGATACTGAAAATGCTTATAACAGTATAGCAATACTGTTATAAGCAATACTGTATTGCTAAGTGTGGGAAAACTTGAGTTAACAAACAGTGTATAGTTAACTGTTTTTCAATATTTGTTATAAGTTTACTCTCTATTAAGTTTCTTAATCAGATGAATAAATTATGGATACCCTGTATATATAATAACATCAATTTTATTAAATATCTTTTTAGTTATTTGTTCAAAATGGATTTTTATTTATTAACTTTAAAATAAATAAACTGATGAAATATAAAATCATAAGTAGTTAAATTACAGCAATAAAAATTCCAAGTTACTTGGCATATTTACCAATTATTTTTACTTATATATTTTAAAGGTTTAGTAAAAGAATATCAAATATCTGGATACATTGTAAACAACATTATTTTAAATTTGATTAAAATTTTAATTGATGAAACATATAATATTTAAGATTATGATAACTCAAACAATTTATAGTGAATTTTTTAAAAGAAAACAATCATACAAGTATCTTCAAAACATATTTAATATCATATTCAATATTACCTATTGCTTTTCCATGCATGTATAACTTCAGGATCAGTTATTCCATGCCTTGCAGCTGCTTCATCTAGCAGATCAAATAACCATTTTATAGCAGGAGGTAAGGCTTCATTGGCTGTTAAAATAGTTGTTAGAAAGTCATCTACAAATTTCTGAATTGTACCCTGAAAAAAATTTTATAAGTATTATTTTTTAAACATTCTTTTTACATAAAATTCTATATATATTTTAAAAATATTATTATTTTTCTTTATTTGATATAAAAGTAATATATAAATATTTAAAATGGAATATTGATGTTTAATATAAAAGTTTTGTAGATTGTTTATATAGTTACTCTGTTGTGGAGTCCTCAGGATCATTGGGTGAACGATGACAGGTTTACGACTTTACCATGGTGCTGGCACATTTGCAGGTAAGGATAGGTAATGAGGCGAAACTCGGTTAAACAGAGAGAGACTACTGTCTTAACAACAATAAGCTTCCCTTTATTAACAGAAAATTGACAAGAGAGTCCTTTACAACATGAGCCTGACAATTAGGAGAGGAAAATACCTTGATCTTAATCCAAAATTTAATTTGTTTGGATGGAGTTCTTCTGGGAGGTGATAAATCGGTTACAGTTCAAGTCATGGCGGAGTTTTGGTCGGTGATGGCAGTGAATGGCGTATTGGAGTCGTACCAAACAATTGTTCAGTCTTTAACTACAATTCTTTCTTCCTTTGATTTTTGTTATTCTCAAAATTTTTTTTACAGTCTGCTGACGTTATTACAGATTTACATTCACACTTCAAATAGGCTTCTCTCTTGGCTCCTGTGCTTGATGCAGATTCCACCTTCTCTAGTTAGCCTCCTTGAACCTAACTTCCCTTGTTTCGAACTCTCGAAGAACTCCCTGAGAAAGTTCTCACATGTGCCTTTTATAGAATATCGTTTATCTGTCACCTTTTCATCTTAAGACAGACGATTGCAAATTATTTCGAACATTAAATTTAACGCGACATCGGTGTTTATAATTTTGTTGACTTAATACAATCGGGGACAAAAGTCCACAGGTTGGGCTGCCGTTGATCGCATGTCATGTTGCAATGTCTCTCTTTCCCCCCGCATTCCTTTCTCCATTCTCTGCTCTACATATACTGTTAATACCAACAATAAAAAAAACTGAAATTCGTAGGTGAGAAAAGAGACATCACATCCGACCCACGGTCCTGTCCCTCACATTGTAAATGCATATACTTGACATTTGTGAAATATAAAGACAATATTTAGCACATTAGAAAATAAAATTGGCTATTACTGTATATACTTGTGTATGAGCTAAGGATTTTTCTCAATAAAAAATTTCTGAAGTGTAGGAGTCGGCTTATACATGAATAAAAAAAATCAACTTTATTTGGATGAAGAAATTTAAGTAATAAGCAAAACGATAACTTGTTGAACGTCTCCTGAGGACCAGAAAAGAAATTTTGAAATAATTCATTTAATACAATACCAGGTAAAATTTTATTTTATCCCAAAGCTATCAACTGCATCACACAGCCAACTCCAACCTGTGTCTATATATCATAATCAGATAGGTGACACTGCATTGCCTGATACAATGCAATGTGAAAACTGTCGACAATCAATCAAGAATCTTATCTAGGATTCATATTTAGGTGATAAAATATATTTATTTTTCATTTTTATTAACTAAGAATGTTTTAATCCTACATGTAGTAATCGATGAATGCCTATTATATTTAACTAAAGTAGATTAAAAAGTAACTAAAATGATGTTTTAAATGATGAAAAAATAATAATTATAATTATATTTTAGTATAGATTTTAAATAATGTATCGAAAATAATCTATCAATCAAAATCCAATCTTCGAAGTCGTACAGTATAAATCGCATTGTACATGTCATTCTAACGGTGTATGACATCATCTTTAAGATGACCACTCATTTTAAAATATGATAACTGAACCAGAACTCAACTCAACTATATAAGGAAAACGAACTTCGAACGGTCGCTCTTGGGAACTGTGTGACGTAGATGTTTTATGCTAATGGAATTTTTACTATGATAATTTAATAGGAAATTTATTATGGAAAAAAATAATAAGAAGAAAATATTTTTATGTAAATTATCAAAATTTATTATTACTCATTAACTTGATATTTTCTAAAGCTACATCATCCTAACAATAATATCATACACCGATATCTATCTCTCTCCGGAGTAAAGTAAAATTTTATTTTGCCCGAAGCGATCGAGCGCGTCGCGTTGCAGACTCCAACCTGCGTCTTTATACCGGTAAGTGCATCAGGAAGGCAATGCCACGCTGCCTGATGCGTCGCGATACAGAAATTCTCGACAATAATCCAATCATCATTATGTAGGCGCGCTGCGCTGGATCGCTTCGGATTAAAGTAAAATTTTGCCTTTTAAATTGATAAACTGGTGTTTATATTATAATAATTTATTTTATATGTATATTTAAAATTTCAATAAAATATTTATTTTGGCAAACGGCATTAATATATTGGTAACTAAAAATCAAAGATTATATTTTTTTATAATTTATCGGTTTCAAATCTTTATTGAATTTTAAGTGCTAAAGTAGGGGGTAGGCTTATACACGGGTTTCGCATTTTTACCGATTTTCAAACTCTGAAGCTGAAGGTGTCGACTTATACACGGATCGACTTATATTCGAGTATATATGTTAATTTCTTCTTTCCTTTTTTAAATAAAAAATCAAATCATTTGAATAAATATATATGTATGCAATTTACTTATTTGTTTTAATCTTAATTGTTTATTGTCCATAATTAACGATTTTTTGAATATTTTGCGGCTTATCTGGGCAAATTAATGTTCCTACTACTCCAGTTAATTGAGAATTTACTGAACTTATTTAAGCAAAATTTAGCACATATTACTTCTTGCAAAGTTCACCGAAAATGTTGGTTATGGATAGATTTTTTTTATAAATGAACCATGAAATATTAAAAGTAAATCGAGCATATGATAATTATTTTTAATTTTATCCAATCATGTACAATAATTACACTTTTGAAACCCGGAGCATGCATGCTTATTAATTTTGCATCATCTGTAGTTTTTCTGTCACACGTCGATAGGCACTCGATATTGTACGTTTCGCATTATCCAGTAAATTTATCATATTAATAATATTTTCTCTCTTTGAATTTGATCTTCTGTCTCTGGATCTCTTTAGCTCTTCTTTACTGGATTCTTCCTGTAAACTGTCTTCACTTTCAACTTTAGGATAGTCTTCTGAATAAACAGAAACCACAGTTAAGAAATATTTCAAAGCAGAATTATAAACAGAATATTATTGATTGTTAATTTATATCACATGAATATATTTGAAATAATCGAATAAATTATGCAAATTACACGCTTAGATTTGTTATTTGCATGCAAATCATCAAATCTACGCATTGAATACTTTTGTTGAGAACGATTACAAAATTTTCATAAAGGTAAGATCATTTTCATTGAATATTTAAGTTAATTTTAATGATTTTATATATAAGATATAAATATTTTATTTCTCATATAATTTTTGCAAATTTTGATAAAGAATTTATGATCTTTTTCATTTCAATGAATGAAAGAGTATATGAATTAAGTTCGTCTCGGTCAGCACGAAAACTCGCGTATACATTATCTAATTTGGATAAAACTCGCTATATGTTAATAGGTGGTACCAGGTGATCAAATCTGTCTAAAGTAATCGATATCGGTTCAGTATCTAAGCTAATAAGAAAAAGTGTATTTTATAAGATGATACTCGAAAATTCATGATATTTCCATGAATCAAGAAAAGAAAGAAATATTATTATTGCATAGTATTCAGCGGCGGACTTACAGCTATCGAAGCACCGGGCGGAAGTCTCCCTGAGGCCCCCTAATTGGAATGATCACCATACAATGGCATGTTGCCAAATTGCGCAAATTTTCTTTAAATCTAGGAAAAAATTTATTAAACTTGTTTAGTTTGTAACAACAGTATTTTGATACACACTTATTCACCCATTTTCTGCACATAGAGCCGTATCTACCACCAGGGCTGCCACATGAGGGCGGGCGCATGGCTGGAGGGGTGGAAAACTGCTCATATCTTATAAAATTATAGCATCAGCGCTTCTAACCTTAAATTTTAAACATAAACACGGCACATTTATACGTAATCACCCTCCCAGAATACAAAGTACCTTTTTTATATTCCAACATATAGATATATATACTTAAAATTTAAGGTTCTTCGGTGGCCCCCGATCAGAGGCCGGGTACGCCACTGATAGTATTTAGCTTCTATCATATTGCATTTAATCATAATGTGAGGGACAGGAACACGGGTTGGATGGGATGTGTTTCTCCTCATCTCCAGATTCTCTATATTTTTTTTAGTTGTAAGGGGGAAACCTGAGAAAGGAATTTGGAGGGAGAGAGAGAGAGAGACACCCAAGAAGGTGACACACGGTAATAAATCGTGTAAACGAACCGTGGACACTTGTCCCCACCACAATTAAATCAAATGACAATAATAAACACAGGTGTCCGGTTGAGACGAATGTCCTAAACATCGTTCTCCTCTTCACCAGCTGAGATGAAGGGTCACGTTATTGGACACATTATAAAAACTCTCAGGGAAAGTACCTCGGGGAACTTAGATTTGAACCACACACGAGAGAAGACGTTCAAAAAGAAGAGAATTCCTCTAAATCTCTTCGATCGCTTCGTCTATCGTTTCTTTCGTCTCCGTCGTTTCGTCGGAAACTGACAACCTATTGCTGTGACCCATAATAGATCGTAAAGTTCGCCTGTGCGGACTTTATGATCTATTTCATACATCTGAACTTCCCCTCTGAGTATCTCCATATTCGTCATACATCGAAAGAGAAGTTAAAGGAAGGTTCTCCCCCGACGAATCTTACAAACCGACGATAACCAACACACCTGTGTCTGAACTTTTGGAGTACTCCTCACCGTTAAGGTAGGAAACTAATTATCAGGAGTTATGTTGTAGATTTCTAATTTGTATGTAAAGAACTATCTCTGCTTCTGGTAATAAAAGGAAGTTGTTACTTTAACTACCTGTAGTCTCTCCCTCGGAGTCCGGCCTCACTACCCGTCCTTAACCGTGATGCGCCGCATTACTGCGACAAGACCATAAGCCTGCTTGATCCGCCATCGGTCTCGGATCTCCACAATAATATGTAACACATAATACATAACCGTAATATATAATATTCCACATATAAGGCGATCTCACCAAAAATGCGTAAATAATCCCAATCTGAATAAAATATATGTATACCATATTGAGAACTTCTACGCTCGCGTATCACTTTGAACATGCGTATCCCATGACACTCATGTCCAAAGTGGACGCTCAAAATTTTTTTTAGCATGCAAAACTTAGAATTCATATACTATTCTTAATTAATTTAATATTTGAATTGGCTTTTATAAAAATTTAGATAATTTTGGCATGCATCCTCAAAAAGATTCGATTTCTCTGCCATATAGAATCTAGAAAATTGAAAATTATTAATATTCGATCCTATCTTGATGGATATCTTGACTGTCAAGACAATATATCATAAAAGTATTATCTAGTTTAAAATAAATTTGCATATACTGTATAGACCATTACTGCGATTTGCTGTATCATGTATGATACAATCAAAATCGACTCACTTATTTTACAGAGCTTCAATAAATAAAAGTTATCTAAAGGATGGTTTAAAAACAGCATCGTATCTCAGGACCCGATAATTTTCCGCATGTTAACTAGCTATAATATTAAAGCAATAATATGGCGATTTTATAACAATCGGGTTGGAGGGGAATATGACTGCCAGAATGCAATGAAATGGTCAAGAAACAGCACGAAGCGATACATGGAAAACTGTTAAGCATTATAAAGTTTTGTTAAAACCTATTAAACAATTCCATAATTATTAAAGGCAAATCTTAGAAATTTGAAAGTTAAGGTTGTGTTAGTTGAGCCGCTACATCAAATTTTAGATATTCTATATTGGTGGCGGTCATTTTTAGTAAAACCCACCAAAGGCTGGCCAACACCCATGGTGGTGACAATCGGAAGGTTGAAGGAGTGGGTTCAATGGATGGGTATAGATCATTCCTGAAAAATTGTAGGACCTATAATTAAATCTTGCTTCTTCAAAGTGATATGCTACTGTTTTACCATGTGGTCATGCAGCCGACGAAAAGTTTGAATGACCGATGGTTTTAGACTTTAAGTTCTTAAAGGTTTAAAGAATAACTTCAATTACTTGAGTATCTTGCAAATTTCATAAAAATCTAATAATAATTCAGGATATACAATATGAATAGAGTAGCTCAGAAGTTTGAACATTTGAACCTCAAGTTTCTTAGCTGCAATCTCTATTTTTAAATTTTGAAATTTAAAAGTTAATAATATGGATTTTTATGTTACATTTAGTAGTTTCAAAAGTTGGAACGTTGCTAAAATTCAAGAAAATCTACTAATTATTTTCGAAGTTATCAGTAGAAACTCACAGACAATAATATGTTGATTTTATAACCATCATTTTCTTTCGATAAATAGGTTAAATATCGTAAACTATTAAAAATATTCTATCATGACAGATTTTAACGAAATTGTTGCCTTAGCTATAAAAATAATTCTTGTTACAAGTTTTAGACTTCAAATAGCTCAAGCAGAAAACAACGCCAGTAGGCCAGATTGCCCACGTGCAAAGACTTCAGCTTTTCATCCTATTTTGCATTTGCTTCTGGGATCCTATCTCTGAGAAAATTTATTAATGGGGTCCAGTTCATCGATCCTCATCCTCCACAATCCGGCTGATCGTTTTGCAGGGATAGACAGCCTGTGGAAGGGAATGTTTCGCTTCAGCACTTAGGATAAGTTCAAAAATTTCTCAAGAAGTCTCTGCTGGAGAAGCTAAAGAATGACATCACATCGCGAGACAACGTGATTTTTTGAATGGCTGGGACTCCAATAGTTCAGTAAATCACATATGACATCGTCTCGCGATCTCCACGAGTCATGACGTCATTCTTTAGAATTTCCAGTTGGATATATTTGCAACATTTTCTCAAATCACTCTTTAGTATCCTAACCATTCATGATCCTAACTGAGTGAAAAGTGGCGACATCTATTGATAAAAACAGCAGGAAATGTCAGATTTTTTCCGCAAAATTTCACTGAATTTCTTAAATCTGTCAAATTTTCTCTACTTTACATTTTATGAGAATTTTTAAAGACATATTCTTGTTTTACTGTAACAGTGCGTATCATTTCAGATTTATATTAATGTAACAAAATATGAAAATTTATGAATATTTCATGATTAACTTACAATCTAATTTCTTAAATTATTATTGCAAATTATTATTAGCATGTTATTGCGATATATTAATTAATGTTTTTTATATATATATATATATATATATATAAATAATATACACAATTTTTTTGTCAGGAGAATATCACTTACCTTTAATATTATTGCTTAAAATTGAAAATTTTCCGTCCTTTATGAAACTTGGGAAATATATATTATCAGAAAAGATTCCTCTATACGAGTTATCATTATCTTCGTAAAGTTCATTATAATCATCCAATCTACTCTTTCCAAAATAATTTTTTGCTTGGCTTAAACTAAATCCTAACGTAATCATTGAAAGAATTATTGTCTTCGACATTATTCTGTTCATGATTATTGTATGAAAAGTGTGTGGAGATAATTTTATAAGAACACTACGTGCCATCTGAGAGTAATATGAGATGAAAACTAAATGTTTAGAAATAGTAGCTTTTTTTCATTAAAAAATTTCTGAGAATCCTTATGAAAATTCGATATCTGGTGCTTCATTAAAACTACTAATTTTTTTAATGGCAAAATATCAGTATACTATTATTGAGAGAACCAAATAAATCGTGCTGATTAAACAGTTTTCGCGATTAAGCGTGAATAAAATAGAAACTTAACACGTATTGTACAAACTCGTTTTGTAATATCGAATAGAGTGTAGAAAATTGTTTCGTACGGGTTACCTTTGACCGCCCTCGAAAATTCGATCCACCCCTTATAGTGCGTTCCCTAATTTGGAGATGCTGAGTTCAAAAATATAACTATTTTTAATCGCTGAGGTCCCGTTATCGATATACCAGGCCGCAACTTTGGGGCCTTGTATCTCGATAACGGGACCTCAGCGGTTAAAAATAATTACATTTTTCAACTCACCAATTCCAAAGGGGTGCGCTGTAAAGAGAGGTCGAATTTTCGAGGGCTGTCAAAGATAACCCGTTCTGATCTAAACTTATGTCGCTCTTTTTCACTTTATTAAAAATATTTTCAAGCGGTTTATTATCGTATAACGTCTTAACATTTAAAATATAACTAACTTTTACTAATCATAATATAACTAATCTTAGTTGATAAGATCCTACTAATATTATATTTTAATTAACCTGCTAACGTTCTTCATCAACTTCATAACTGGTGTTAATTTTTAATAACATACATAGTTTTCTATTTAAAATTAATATTACAAGTATATTATATACAGAGTAGTAAATCTACAGGATAGTGCTAAATATTCTGTAGATTTAATACTCTATAGAGCTATCACGGAGATGGTAGCTCTATCTGTGGAGTCTATAGAGATGGTAGCTCCGGTATAGCGGAAATTCGCAGTTCTCATTAGTCAAGAAGCCGTCATATAACGGAGGAATCTCCTAATAAATAAATAAAAAAAAGATAACCCGTATCAATTGTTTTCACACTTATTTATTTAACAATAACTATGGTAGAAGATATATTAGATATTTCTTGAAAGTTTGAATTCGATGATTATTAAATGGTTGTATCTAGTCGGCCGGATTGGCCTCGTGGAAACGCTTCAAACCCTTCGGCTTTCCATTGTGGCCGGGTTCGAATCTCGGGTCTCACCCCTTGAAAATATTTATCATTGGGTCCGGCCCGTCGACCCCCATTCTCTAAAATCTGTCTGAACCCTCCACAGGGGTGGGCAGCCTGTGGAAGGCTTGTCTCATCCCGCCATTCAGTACTCTTACTGAGTGGATAGTGGCGTCATCTGTTGACAAAAGATGATTGTATCTACGTATAATATTGAAAGATTTTGCATTAAATCACCTGTGATGACAAACACATGTCCACAAAATTTCCCGAAAATTTATTAATTACTTCAAAATTCATTAATAGAAAACGTACAGAAAATATTATATTATTCACCTCAGAAATGATGCCGACATCGTTAATTAAATTTATTTCATTAATCAGTTATACCATTTATAGGTAATCATCTTCATTCAAAAAATAATAATAATAACAATAAAATTTATAAAAATCTTTTCAATAAAGTATTAAAATAAACATTAAAAATTTATATTTTTATATTATAAACTTTATATTTTTAGATACAATAAAGTTTTCTAAGAAAATCAAATAATTCTCAAATTCTGTTTCTATAATTCGATTTTTGCTTGTTTCAAATTTCATTTGTTGTAATTTAAGTTTTTATATATATATATATTGTTTTTTTAAGTAATAAATTTTGATTAATTTTTATATCAAAATATTACGCGGCTGGCTCTCAGAAATATTTGCGTTAAGTTTGGGAAGTAACGTAATTTATAAAATCAATAATATCTATATTTTTCCAATAAATTCAATTTCTGAAGCAAATATTATTTAAAAATAATTAATCTGTTTTCTTAAACGAATAAATGTAATTAATGAAAGAAGAGACAGTTGACATGCGTTTAGAGGAAAGCAGAATATAGTTTAAAAAGTTGCCGGCAGATGGCGGGATGATACTATAATAAAAAAACCGATGAATTTTTCAACATTACTTAACTGCTTGCAAAACCTTTTTCGTTCATTATTATAAATAAGTAAAAAATGTTCAAAAGCAACATCTCTCTATTTATTATTGATTGTTTAAGATTTCAAATTAATACAAAAATATAACTGTTATATAATCGAGGAAATCAAATTATTGCATTAAATGAAATTCGTTTAACAACACGGAAGGATTTTTAAAATTCAACCTTTCCCCATTTTAAATGCACATCTCCCCATTTTAGATGTACATCTCCCCCTTTTAGATGTACAACTCCCCCTTTTAGATGTACAACTCCCTCTTTTAGATGCATATCTCCCTATTTTAGATGTACATTCCCCCTTTTAGATGCACATCTCCCCATTTTAGATGGACCTCTCCCTCTTTTAGATGTATATATCCCCGATTTTAGAATGGGAGATTTAGATCTCTCATTTTAGATGGGTTGTTATGACGTCATTTTAGATATACATCTAAAATGACTCCATAAAACCCATCGCTGAATGCTAAAGCGTCTGTTTTTAGCATCAAGATGGCTGACTATTTGGATGTTATTTTGTCTCCTACTGCTAGTCCGTTTTTTAATACCGACGAGGAAAGTTATTTTTTCAAATGCAAAAACAATATCTGCTGTGGAACTATCAACAGACAGAGCAAATAAACTAATTCTGCAATATTTACATTTATTTTTCTCTCGTGAAAGCAGCCATCTTAAAAAATGACGTCAAAGTCGGTGTCCACCCACGTCAACGAAAGAAATACTATGGTTGATGTGCCGAGTTTGTGTTAAATACACAAGTGACGTCACTGGTGAATTTACAACCAGTTTAACGGACATGATTTACATCACTCGTGGAAACAGTTGAATTTAAAAACGTACTCTACGGTGTATAAAAAATGTATTATTTAATAGCAACAGAAAAGAATTTGATATAATAATTTAACATAATGACTTTATAATCATAATGTTTATTAGAAATTAGCATAATAACAACTTATTCAAAATAGTTTGCATTTTTTGATAGGTTTTAAGAATTCTGTAATTTTTTTTTTTTTCATTTTTCTATTTCTGAAGTAATTATTCTTTTTATTTTTATTCAAAATATGAAGACAAGGCCGGATTAAGATCTCTTGGGACCTGTGGGCATACATTATAGAACTTATAACATTATATTTTATTACATTTAGCATTTATGGAACCATCGATATATAATTTGGAATTATTGTGGTGATCTCAAGTAAAATTTATAGATAAAACTGAAAATGTAGAATTTTCGGAGATTGAGGACTATAAAAATAGGGTATATGAAAAAAATTGCATAATTTCGTAAACATAGGTCATAGATCAACGAAAATGTTTGCATTCGATTCGCGATGTAAAATTACGTCAAAATTCATTAGAATTGTGATTATTATCTCTTAAAATTACATAAAAAATTGGACTGATAGACCCGAACTTTGGGGTTTTGTATCTCGATAACGGGGCTTAAGCATTTAGAAATAATTATATATTTAGACTCAGCACCTCCAAATTAGGGGTGCACTATAAAAAAGATCGAATTTTCGAGGGCTGTCAAAGGTAACACGTGCTCAAATATTAAATATAGTTTGAAAATTTATTATTACTTTTACAAAATAATTATTATTTTTCGTTAATTTTTTCTAGGTTTTTTTTTCAAATAATATGATGAATATAATTCTTTAATAATTGAAAATTTCTTTATAATTATTTTAAAATATTTAATTAAAAATAATCACTTTGTTATATAAATGTTTTATTTTTATTGTTTTGGAAAATTATTCGTATTTAATTAAAATCTGCATTCGGATTTATCAATTTAAAAGCAGGAAAAAATAACTTTTTTTTTTTTTAAATTTTAAAAATTAAATATTTATCCAGAATTTTTTTCTTTTTTTTTAATTTTTATTGTTACAAATTGTTTTTATTCAGACGTGTAATGATGTTTTACTTACATCACAAAAAATCTGACAGATTTTTAATTTATTATATATTTTAATTTCTTTGATTTGTAAAAATTTCTTTTCTAAAATTTTGATTAAAAAGTTGAATATTTACCAAAGAGAAAAATAATCAAATTTTCATGATACATTTGTTTGCTTTCTTTCTTTTATTATTGTTAAAAGTCTAATTTATAGTTCAAAAGTGTGTATGAAAGTACAAACTAATCAGATAATTAAATTTAAAAAAAAATTTTATTTTCCTAGATTTACTTGTAAATAAATGAATGATAGAAAGCATCAATACAAGTCTATTTGGAAATCATCAATTACTGGGAAAAATTATTATTATTAACAGAGAGATATGTAAAATTTTGAGAGTAATAGTATCAAGATAATATCATCGATCACTGTCATTAATATTCGGGGTGTTATATTTAATATTATTCATCAGAATATGTAAAATTCTCTGATGAATAGTACCAATTGTTGTTGATACTCTTCATAGAATATCACGCTCATTGAGAGTGATGTTCTATGAAGAGTATCAACAATCAGTGTTTCAACATCAGTGTTTATTACTCTCATATATTGAGAGTGATATTCTATGAAGAGTATAATAAATACTGATGATGATATTTTCGGTACTATTCATCTCGAAATAAATACTGAGGATGATACTTTTGATACACTTTATCTCGAAATAAACACTGAGGATGATACTTTTCATACATTTTATCTCGAAATAAACACTGAGGATGGTACTTTTGATGCTTTACATCTCGAAATAAACATTGAGAATGATACTTTTGATATTATTCATCTCTAAATAAACACTAAGGATGATATTTTAGATACTATTCATCTCCAAATAAGTAAAATTTCGTGATGAATAGTATACTGAGAATTTCATATTATTATATTCCATAGAATTTATTATTAAAATATGCTATATATTTTGCCATAATATGTTTATTCATCGAACAAAATTATTAATCTTTATTTGAATATGATACGAAAATTATTTGTATATTTCTAATCATTTATTTTTCGCATAAAGAAACTTTCAGTTAAGAAAATTTTAAGATATGTGAAGACTCTATTTAACGAGAAAGAATACCTGAAAATGAGAAAGTTAACTGAAACACAGCTATGTGGATCCGTTAAAGCACAGAACTTATGGAAATGTGCTCCTGTCATCGTAAATTATTCCTTATACTAACATAATTAAGGTTTTTAAGATTACTTAAACAATGATACAGATAACGAATATAGTTTAGTAAATATATTTTACATTATAAATAAATAAATAAGGTAAGAATATTTAAAGTACTAATCGATGTACCACTCGGATATAACGAATATAATTGTTTTAGGTGGGAAAATTGGACAAGTTTGGTCAAAGTACGGTTCATCATTTTATGCGCTAGTTGTGACACATCGATTCTCCTTTTGAAGTAAGAGAGTTGATTGAAAGCTTCATAAATATTAAATTTTTAATATTTCTAGATAAACAGGACTTTAATCAATCATTTCTTTGCCAGGCAATATTAAACGGCATATATCTGAACGAATAATTCATTTACTTTAATACCAAACTCTATTCTATTTTCCTAAATATACCAAAAATGAATAAATTTAGCTTTATCTTGTGGAAACAGTACAAAGCTATAATCATAAATAGAAAAATATTTAAAGAAAAATATTTCCGCCAATAAAAACTTTTCTCTTCGAACAAATCATGTTTAATTAAAAATTTATTTATTTTAATGCTAGATTTCTTTATACTAATCCATATTTTGTTTTTGTTTTTTTTTATAATAATTTATAAATCTAAAGTAACAAAGAAATGGAAAGTTTTAGTAACTTTTAATTATATAAAACTATACATAAAAATAATTAAATTCTGTAAATAAAAATATTAAGAGACAGAACTCGAGGCATTATTTCTTAATGAATGATAACGAAAATAAAATTAAAGTCAGAAACTCTAAATTAACTTCGTTTAATCACGAAAAATGCAAAACTTTGTAATTTATATTCTTCTTTAACCTTTCTGCTTTAAAAGTTGTTTGTTGAGTTGGTTACATTCTTGATTTTTTCAGATGAACGTCTGATCGATTCTATCACTCGTCTATCCACAAAAGCGGAAGAATTTTCCATTTGAACGATATAAATGTTTATGACCTTGCCTATATAAACTAAATGATTTACGTTTTTGAGATTACTGAAATTTTCATGAAATGTAAAATTGATTATTCCATTCTGTACTTGCACTTCACTAAACAGGTTAATATAGTAAACCAGCACGAGTATGATTTCATTCCGCATCATGCTTATAATTTACAATAATGGATCTACATGTGAGTGATAACAAAAACTTGAAGGTTTTTTCCTGGAGAAATTATTTGCTTTATATTATTTTTCGCAAAAAAAAAACTTTAGTAAAATAAGTTCACGAAAATATTAATTTAAAATTCAACTCACGTTACTTGATTTTTAATAGGAAAACTGTCGTAAAATCTTATATTGTTGTTAGGTAAATTAATATCAATATTTACTACTGCCGTTCATCAAAAAGTTTAATTTTACTTTAGTCCGTGATCATGAAAACATTTTCAAGTTTATTAATTTAAAGAAAAACAATTATTTTATTTTTTTAATAAAGTATAAATAGTGAAATATAACATTTTGTCACGTTTTTCATCAAAACTACAATGAAAAAATTATGATGATTTATTTATTAAAACTTAATTATCTTTGTACAATTCTCTAAACTTAATTTAGAGAACTGTTCTCCAAAGATTGTTTCGAAAAGTTCTTTGAAGTTAAAGAATGTTACTATCTGAAAAATAAAATAAAATATGAAAATCTAGTAAAATTTCAATAAAACATTATATTTGGATAGATTTTAAAATTAATTCTTGAAAAATTCTGTATATTTATGAAAGTAAACAATATTTATCGAAAAAAAATTATATATATATATGTTTTGTAAAGTGGAAATTTACGTATCACAATAAATTAAAATTTAAAGTTAAATGTAAAATAATTATTAATCACTTTTTTATGACTAACAATTTTATTCAGTCCATAAAAAAAAACATTTTTTTAAACATGGTCTTACTCCAATTAATGATAAAATACCATTTTAATCATAAAAATAATATCAAACCGCAACAAAACTTCTAAATACTAGAGTTTCGAGAGTAATTACATATATTTAAATCATAATATTTAGGAAATTTCATTACAAATATATTCTTCAATGAAATCATTCTTCTCACAGGAGTTTTCCAATTCCGTGCTCTTTAGATAAACCAACATGACCATGAAGACCGTGACTTCCGTGTAGCATTAATGGACCAAGATGACCTAAATGTTTCGCACCATGAACAGCATGAAGACCTAAATTTTTAGCAGCTTGAAGACCTAAATGTTTTGCAGCAAGAGCATCATGAAGAAATTTTTTTCCAGCAAGAGTAGCGATATGTTGTGCAGCAAGAGCATCATGAACAGCATGATGGCCTAAATTTTTAGCAGCATGAAGACCTAGATGCTTTGCGGCAAGAGCATCATGAAGAAATTTTTTTCCAGCAAGAGTAGCGATATGTTTTCCAACAAGAGCATCACGAAGTAGATGCTTTCCAACGTGAGCAGACTGGAGTAAACGTTTTCCGGTTAAAGCATCATGGAACACATCTTTTGCACCGTGATGCAAACCATGTTGAAGAGGGTGATGAATTGCGTGATGAAGACAGTGAAGGTCGTGAAGTTTGTGAAGAAAAGTAGTCGACACCAAATAAGCACTTCCAAACAGGAGCAAAGTGGAAAACAGCTTGATACACATGTTGTCTTGTGATGTTCCTACACTGAAGAAGATACATGCTCGTATATATATATATATATACAAAATTTCTCTGTGATAGATTTAATTTAGTGTCATTACGCCATGTAATATTAGCGAGATAATACTGATTATTAAAATTTTACAAAAATATTATATTACTAATCGAAAAAGTTGGTACAATAATGAAAACAACTTGATTTTAATGAATAACCCTAGAAATTTAATATTAGTTATTACAGAAATAATTTATTAAAATGCTAAATAAAAGTTTTATGATAAGATTTCCAATTTATATATTACGATTCTTAATTTGATCTGCCATATTTCAAAAGACATTAAGTGTAATTTAGATGTATCTACTTCCACTTTATCGTTTTAATTTAAAGTAATACGATAAATGCATGTTAAATGGCATGTAAACATATATTAAAAGATGACAATGCAAGTTTCCTTTAGCATAGAAAAGTAATACAAAAAATTTCATTAAAAATTTTTTTAACTGATATATAGTTTAATTTAATATAGTAAAAAAATATACACTTTCAATAAAATATGTTTATTTTTTTATTAAATTTTATTACAATTTACATAATTTTCATTGCTATCTTCCTTTCATCATCATTCCTTCTTCTGATATCTTTCTTGGAGGCAATTTTACCTTATTTGGAATCCTTACTGAAGGAAATAATGCTTTCTTTTCACTAGGAGATGGTTTATTTTTATGTGTTTCAGGGGCATCCGTAACTATTGGTTTTGTTTCATTTTGAATATTTTTGCATTTTTCTTTAAGATTTCGCAATATTGGATGATCTTTCTTTGAGCTTGAATTATTTACGCAAGGTGAGATACTTAAATTTGCGCATGGAGCACTTGGATAAGATGAATTTACATTGCTCATCGATTTATCGGTGTTATCTTCTTCGTTGGCATACCCATTCTTGGCATCAGATCTTTCTTTGGTGGATTGCTTGTCAGTATAGTTGGCTTTTCCTAATTGGATATATTGAATGTCTATGATATCGCCGATAACAACAGAATGGTTCACATTCGTTTGATCTTTGATATTTTCATGAAAATCAAAAACCACTCCGCAGTAAACAATATTACAGAAAATAACCACAATAAATAGAGCAATCACTGTTCTACCCATTTCGAAAGAAATTATACTGAACGAAAAACTGTTAAGTTTATATATAAATTGTAAAATCTATATATATATATATATATATATATATTAAATTCTCTGATATCCATTTACTTATTATGGAGAAAAGTTTTAAAATATGTTTCTTTAAAGAAGAAATCTGTACATATTAAACAATAAAACATTTTCCTGGCTGCAAACAGAACTATAAGTACCCCTTTTTAGAATTCCTGTTAATCATATATTTTTAATATTTAGCATAAAATTATGCTTAAATTATACTTAAAATACACATAAAAAAATTTTAATCTAATAAATTATTGTTTTCTGGCTATTGTAACAAAATACCTTTTCTTTTTAAAAACTATTAAGAAAATTATAATGAATTTTTAAATTGTTTTTTGATTTTTTTTCTATTCAAGTTAAAAAAAAATTAATTAGAAAATTCTTGATTATAAACTTTCGACTTCATTAATTTAAATTTTCGAAACTGCTTATGATTTTTAACTTTATGAAGTTCGGTTTGTAAATTTATACGTTTTCATTTCTTATAATGAGTTATTATTTTTGTTTGATAATTAAAAATATTTAAAATAAGATTTTTGTTTGTTTATTATTATTATTAAATATTGCAAAATATTTTTTACTCAAATAATAATTATTATTAAACAATTTAAATCCAGTATTTAAAAATATATATTAAATTATATACATATATATATTTTAATACGAGATGATACAACTGCGTGGTTTCTGTGAATCAAATATTGTAGCAGCGCCGGATCTAGATATTAAATTTCCTGAAGCAACATCAGAAAATGGCGTCCCCTCTCCTCTTCACTCACGCACGTTAATATATAAACATATCTAATATTTTGGAACAAAAATTGTGATGATGTCAGATACATAGTAACTGAGAAACATACTAAAAACTTGTGTCGGGTTAGCAAACAGTAAACTTAGACTGGGATTATATACAGCTTTGAATGAAGATAAAGTGGTATCTATATTAAAAACAATAATAATAAATAATGCATATTTGCGATTATGATATCCTGAATGCGATTGTGATATGCCAATGCGGGAAAACATGAGAGAAACAAATATTAATTTGCTTAGACAGACTTCATTCAATCATGTAAATAATAATTTAATTCGCATTGGTTTCTCTCTCCTTTGATAAATATTTATCTGTTAGGAAAAAAAAATCATTATCGTGTCTTTGTAGATCGATTCAACAGCACGAAATATTGTCAAGATAAATATAATTAAGCTTGTGTGTGAAATTGCGACTGCATTTTGGCGCCCTCTCATAATTTTCGCTCTATATCCGGCGCTGTCGAATAGTAATGGAATTTTTTGGGGAATCCATTTCGATCGCATCTGATCAATAACAGAAAACACAACTGTTTTATATTCATTTTTATTTTTTTCATTTAATTTCCAAAAATTTTGGTCCATTTGAAAAAAAAATCATGTAGATTAAAAACAGAATAATTATCTTTAAATATTTGGCTAGAAATTCAATGAAATACTTTTGATCCACTAGCCGTACAACGTCCTAATGAAAACATTATGTTTCTGTTCCAATAATCTAAATTTGAAAAACTGTTGCTTGAATTATTATTTATAAGAAAAAATTTTAAAAATATATTTTATCTATCAACAAAGGATTTATGTCGATTATGTGACCATCAACTTCGGCCATTAACCTCCAAAGTGATTTGAGTAAAGCTTGTTCAATTATCAATATTTATTTATTAGTGTCGTTCATTGCTTACACTTACTAGCTGTTACTTGTTGATAAGGAAGCTTCTTTTCGTGTTTTAAAAGTATTCTCAGAATTTAATATTATGTGTTTATAACGTGGTTGATATATCTTCTTAAATGTTTGTTTACGAATTAAGGAGACATGTTTGTTTGCAGACCACTGGCACTGAATTCATGAAAATAAATCTGTTAAATTTAATGATGTAAACAAATAATAAATTGCTTTCAGTTTAATTGCATAAAAATATAAATAACTATGCTATTTTTAATAACAGGTTAATAAAAAGTTTATAAAATTAAAAACAAAACTAAAATTTTAATAGATGTTATAGTAAACATATAATTTATTCTTAAATTTAGAATTTTTGTACTTTCAGATAGAATATTTCACATTTTAAATTAGTAAACAAATCAGTGCTGCACTGGGAATGCATTTAAGTCCAGGAAACAATAAAGATGATTGAAAATAAGATGATATAATGTACAGGTATCCCCCTATAACACGACTTCCTACAACACGGTTTCACTCTAACACGATTTGAAAATTGCGGAAATCCTTATATAATACGGTACTTCTACAACACGGTTTTTACTTAAGATATTTTAAAAATTACGTTTACTCTCCTACAATATAAAATATGGCGGCTGGATGGCCGAGTAGTAACGCTACCTGCGTGCCAAGCAGGAGGACCCGGGTCTGATAACTCCTGACAAGTTTTTTCGGGGTGCTGGGCCCGAACCGACGATCACCGTCCTTCACCATCCAGCCCCCTCCACGCGTGTGGGTGTAGCCCGTGGTTGGAACTAGCACCGCCCTTAGTAATCTTCTTGGTTGGAAGGGGGCGTAATAACTTTGAGATCGTTTTGGAACAGAACTGCTAGAACTTTTAATGATTTGTATATTTTGAAATGAGAGGGGCTGCCCATATTTGCATTTATATGTAGGGTGGCGAGATAAATAAATATGCAAATAATCAAAAAACAAACAATAGAAAATATTTTCATTAATTTTTATAAATCATACTAGAGACCACAATACTCACATAAAATGTAATCATTGGGAAATATTTTTCTAAAATGAGTCATAAATGCAATTTCGCTAGATTGCCGTGAGAGGGACGAATATTCAGTCTATCTATGTCAATAGATGACGCCACTTTCCATCTCAGTAAAAGTATTAAATGGCGGGGCGAAACAAACCCTTCCACAGGACGCCCACCCCTGCGGAAGAGTCAATCGCATTGTGGAGAACGGAGATAGACGCCGGGCCCGGTCCCCATGATAAATGTTTTCAAGGGGTGGGACCCGAGATTCGAATCCGGGTCCTTCAGAGTGTAAAGCCGAAGCGTTTTCACGCTGCCAATCCGGCCGACTATGCAGTCTATTTTCGATTTCGATTTAAAATTAAGTTAATTGGCGGCCATTGAGTATTTTGTGTTTCAAACGTTCAATTCTTCGATAAAATAATAAGTTTTTATTCTTTAATAGAGGAATATGAAACAGAAGAAAAACTTTTTTATTCGTAAATTTTTTTGGTTATATATTAAGGAACGATTGTGTTGTAGCAGGGTTACATTACAAATTTTATAAAGAGAGCAGAAGATATACAAACTTTTAAATGCATAAAAAGTTGAGAAAGTGAAGTTCATATTGCTAAAGTAAAAACGTTCTCGTTTTAACCAGTGGTAAGGAAGATGTAATTATAAAATGAATGCTATACAGACTGTATACTTTTTCTTTTCTTTTGTTTAAGGTATATTGTTTTTTTAGACTTTAGCTATATATTTTTTCTTTGTGTTCGTGTTATTAATACTCTTAATAGAAATTAAGTTTCTTATGTGTAATTAAAGAAAGTTATTTGTTTTTAATTAGTTTTGGAACGTAACTCTCCTTTTTCTATTGGCTCCAGTTCTCATATGACACGGATTTACACAACACGGTGTTTTTTAGGAACTTATCTATCGTGTTATAGAAGGGATACCTCTATCTGATCTTACTCATCTTCAATGGCACAATCTATATCATTGAATCCCAGTAAAAAAAAAATCTATTAAATAATTATGTAATTATTTATAAAGAGACTTTAAAGGATTAAACGTCCACCATTTTGAACGGAAGAATCTACATGGTTAAATTAATCTTACATTGACTCGGACTGTTAATCTTACTTAAACATTTAGGTAAAATTGACAGCCTGACCATTCGACTAAATATTATTTAAATTCAATCAATTTATTCAAACATTATTCAAACGTTATTAGTTTGGCAGCGTGGAAACGCTTCGACTTTCCATTCTGGAGGACCCGGGTTTGAGTCTTGGGCCCCACCCCTTGAAAATATTTATCATGGGGTCCGGC
>WUQG02103252.1:0-25662 GCA_011317285.2 Androctonus mauritanicus | reverse complement strand
GTGTTTTAGTAAATACTAGTAATGAGAAATCCATAAATTTTAGGCATTTATGACTTACTATTGAGCATTTATGAGTTTATGCTCTGGACAACTTACAACAGTAGCATTTGAATCAAACCCCATTGTAAGTCAAGAAAATCTGTACCTATATATTAAACAAGAAAATCTAGTAATAATTACTTGATTTCTTGTATTCAATAATTGTGTAAATGTTCTCTTAAAGACCCTGGAATAGCTCACCATTTTTAAGTTTACTGGTTAGAAAGCAGTATAAAAATTAGAAAGAAAGAAAAAGTTTTTCCCAATAAAAATCAATAGTTTGGAAATATCAATAAAATATTCTTTGTATGGAAACAATAATATTAATAATTCACTACAACATTATCAAAAAATGATATAATATGCTTTTGTCTCCTCTATTTTACATTACAGTCCATTTTACTGAATTGAAAATGGCAGAACATATCACTGCTCACTATGGACTATTTACACTGATGGCATAATCTGTCAGTTGAAGAAAAATATTAGGAATACAGATAGTTAGTTTAACAAGTCAAGATGCCTCCTGAAAAAATTTGAAGATACAGGATCTGGAATATTTAAGTGATACAACCATCTGTTTGACATCATATAGAATCAATCTAATTGTAGAGAATAGGATCAATAGCAAAGTCAGAACTCCTCATATAAATTTTGAGTTATGGACCCAGATTTATTCCTGGATCCTTTGAGTGGAAAGCTGAAATGTTTGTACAGTGGCAAATTTGGCTAGTTGTATTTTAAATTGAATTTGACAGAATATACTCTACATGTAGAAAAAATAAAACAACCCTTAAATTTTAAACAAATATTTTATTAAATAGTTCAAATATTAAACATTTTAAAATTTTGAACTCTAAGAAACTTTGTTGTGTAAAAAACTCATAAGTGTCTAATGTTTACATTCTTTATATATAATATTATATTAACAAAAAATATCCTATTTGATTTTGAAACTTCTGCTTATTATAAATTTTTCAAAAAACATAGTAAAAGTTCATGAATTCCGGTACAAATTTATACTTTTTTGAATAAACAGATCTCTTCTATAAAATTGTAAATTGAGGATTGAGTTATATATAAGAAGTATAAAACATTTCTTATAAATAATTCAATTTCAGCTTAAAAGTGTCCCTGACTTAGAATATATATAAGAAGTGTAAAATTCTTCTTATATATTCATTCTGTCAGAAAACTTTACTGTATTATTTAATTAAAAGTGACTATAGAAATATTAAATAATTTTGGTATTTTCCTTTTTGAGTTTGTATCATTTAACACAATTTTGAGTTATTTTCCCTTATTATTCCAAATCAAGAAATGAATTGCATTATATTTACATGCACTAGAATTACATTCAAAAGTTCAATAAATTAGAAGACAGAAAATGAAAATGTCTTTTTCTCTTCATATTATTAATTTCCCAATACTAACTGGTTAACAAGTGTATAAGTCAAATCAATAATGGGAAATTAGATTTTGTATTTTTATATCTGTCATATTTTTAATCCTTTCTATTGTAGTAATATGTTTATTAGCTTATATTTATTTTATTGGGTATTTATTTGTATGATTAATATTAAGCAACATATAAAAAGGAAAAAATATTTTGAATCAATGAAAAATATGTATTTTTAAAAAGGATTTGCTTTTGTTTGATTTGTTGAAATTTTCACTAAATATTTTATATTCAAAAGATGAATTTTAAGTATAATAAAAATCGAAATTAAATATTTTTTATTATTATTTTAATAATAATAATTTTTTAACATTTTAAGGATTAATAATGATTTTTAGAATAAATATAATTAACATTAATATATATTTTTTCAGGCTTCGTAACAAGGCAAAAAAGCATAACCTGATAATTGCATCTTACGATATTGTTCGAAATGATATTGATTTCTTCAGTTCATTTCATTGGAATTATTGCATTTTAGATGAAGGTCATATTATCAAAAATGGAAAAACAAAAGTATGTTTAATATTTAATATTTATGGAATAGAATAATGAATTATTGGTTTAATTAATTTTATTTTTAAAATAAATTAAATTAAAATGTCTAAAATTTATCTGTTGAAAATGCTTTATTTTTATATAGTTTAAATGAAAAAAGTTAGTCATTAATAATTATAAGAATAATTTTATAAATAATTTTCCAGTTATTTATTAATTATTCTTTCATTACCCACTGATTCATATTTACAAATTTTATTTATTAGATAATGATAAATAAAATAAATTGATATATAAGGTTCATGACTTAAAACAATTTGTACTTGCATATTATGATAATTATTTACAATGGCAACTCATTTTTACGATAGTCATTACCAATGGTGTATAATAATGTCAGCCATATATCATTTTCAGTTAGCTGCTTCCTTTTAATTCAATTATTTTTCCTAATATATCTGTAATGAAGAATTCAATTTCAAAAATACATCTGCATAAAGTTCCCTAATTACACACATTTCAGAAAAAAAATTAAAAATAATCTAAATCTATCAGCATCTATAGCTCATGAAACTAAAAGAAAAAAAATAATTAGACCAAACTATTTCTATTGTTTATATATCCAATGTAATATCACCAGAAAATTTATTTTCTACTACTTCATAATTTATTAAATCTAAGCAAGTCAAATCCTAACATTCAGTGATTAAGTAAATGGCTATGTGTAAAGTAATTGCTTTATCATTTAAAGGATCTGGACTCAATTCTCTGATCCCAGCTCCAAATTTTTAAGAAATAATCCAGTTCTACGTCAGTCTTCTGAATGACTTATCATAGGTGCCATTCCATAATGGGCTTTTAATGATCATCATTAAATGAATCACTTATACTATTCAGTGCTTAATTAATTAGTCATTCTAGCATTCAAAATAAAATTGGCTAAAATATCATTTTTTGTTATAGCTACATTTAATTTTATTAAATAATTATTTATTATATTTATTTTTGTTACTAAATTGTAAATAATATATTGTGTTCATTCGGTTTTGTTATATAATATATATATATATATATATTTATTTTAATTTCTTGAATATCCTGACTTTTGTAGTTGGAAACTTGCATTTATAGTATTATATTATGAAAAATCATATTTTGAATTATTACAGTACACAAAGTTCACAAAACCAAGCACCAAAGTAGGAAACAGTCTAATATTCTTTAAAATATCACTATAACTACCATTATGAAGAACTTCTAGCCAAAGTGTTTCATAATTGTAGTTATAGTGATGTTTTTAAAAATATTAAACTGTTTCCTGCTTTGGTGCTTGTTTTTTTGTGAATTTTACTTCAGTAAGCAGCATATAAAAGATGGAATTTCTTAATACAGTAAATTATTTTTCTTACTTTTTGTATAATAGAAATTATGAATATTGAATATTTTAAAATTTATTTCAATTTAATAAAATATATTTAAATATTTACATCATCTATCAATATTTATTATTATTATACCATCTAAAAGTCTTGGACTAATATTTTCCTTTTCTTCTTAGTTAGCCAAAGCCATCAAGCAGTTATCAGCAAATCATAGATTAATATTAACAGGCACACCAATTCAAAATAATGTGTTGGAATTGTGGTCATTGTTTGATTTTTTAATGCCTGGATTTCTTGGAACTGAAAAGCAATTTACTGCCTCTTATAGTAAGCCAATTTTGCAAAGCCGTGATGCAAAATCATCATCCAAAGAACAAGAAGCAGGTGATGAATCATAGTAATTTATAGAAAATTTTTTTTATGTCTAATGTAAAAATGTAGAATGTTTAGAATGCTCTACATGGAGCCAACATTATATTTAAATATAACAACTATATAAAGCTTATAATGCTTGTTCTATGTAAAACATTCTAAATGACTTAAGTTTTTTGTTATTTTATAATATGTAACTGATGATAACTGTAAAGTCAAAAATGCTATTGCAATAATTTATATTTATTTTAAAATATCTGCCCTAAGGCTTGTTAATGTATTAATATTGAAATATAAATTCAATCTTTACTGTTATTAGTTTATTTTAAGTAAATTCATTTTAACTTCAAACTAAGATAATTCAAGAATTAGCATATATTATATTACATGTATATTAATATTGTATACTGCTATTATTCAGTTCATCAAGAAAACATATAGTGTCATAATTTATAGAATTAGAAATAATGGCATTATATGCTAAGTATATGGTAGTTTGAACTATATTTATTTCTAGTTTTCAAAAATATATCAAAAGTTTCAAAGGAAGAATTCAATATTTATATTTACATTTTATTTTTCTTAAAAACTACATTTCATTATTTAATCAGTTTATTGTAAATTTCATAATGAAATATATGGAATTCACAATATGCATTCAAAATATGATCTAATTGCAATGATACATGTTTCACAGTTATGGCAAATAGGATCATAGTTTAGTTATCAATTTTCCTTTCTTATCAGTTTTCCAAATTAGTTCATCTCTTGTTGAAATTTTCATTGCATACTGTATTTTATAGCTAAATATAACTTAAGGGATATCAAATTATTGATTAAATAGGAGTGATAACATAAAAAATTTAATTACTTTTTATATGAAAATAAAACAAAAACCAATTCATTTGTTGATGTAACAGTTTTTGTAAAAAAAAATAGTCTTCTCTCATTTTTGTTTAAATTTCCTCATTTTAAAAAACACCCATAGTCTAATAAAAGATAGTAGATATTTAATAGTAATTATAAGATATGATACACATGTACAAAATATATCATAGAAAAGGCAAATTTGCCTTTGCTATAATATATTTTGCATTTTCACAACTCTATATTTTTATAGTGTACTTAGAAGAAATTAAACATTTTTTTTAAAGAAAGTCTAAAATATAGCATACAGCAAAAATATTTCAATTTTATAAACTGAAAAATATATATGATAATTGATCTTTAATTGTTTCACAAAAATCCTTTCTTCATCAAATGACCTTAGCTAGAGATTTAAGATCAGTTATCATTGTGGCATTTTTTTGAGAATATTTTTTATTAATCTGTTTTTTTTTTTAGAAATAATTAAAATAAATCAACTGAGAATTCCCCAAATCATGTTAATGAGTTACCCTCTGATTTTCAAATCAAGATTGCCAACTACTTGATTATAACAATAGTTGATATTGATGATAAAATAATAATAGATTATTTAAATATTATATTTCAATATATGTTTTGAATAATAATAACTAAAATTATGTATTTTTTTCATTTTAGGTGTTTTGGCCATGGAATCTCTTCATAGGCAAGTTTTGCCATTTTTGTTAAGAAGAATGAAAGACGATGTTCTACAAGATTTACCTCCTAAAATTATTCAGGATTACTACTGTGAACTTAGCAATCTTCAGGTAACGAAAATTTTTTAAATAATTTTCTTACAATTAATAATTCATGAATTTTAATATTCAAGGATAGTTTCATTAATACAAAGATCAAGAGACATGGCAGTAGTTTTAAGTCAAGTAATAATATAATCACTAACTGTCTCTTATTACAGAAACCAATTACAACTAAAATTCAGTCATTAACTTTTGTCCCAGATTAAATATTATTGATCTAATAATTTTTTTGAAAGAGAGAAATCATTTAATGGAAAATATAATGTAAAATTTGAAGTATCAAATCTAATTAATAATTAAATAAATAATAATTAATTCAAAAATTTCAAAACTTGGCAAAAAAGTATTATTTAACCTACTAATTAACAGATCTCTTTAAGTTATACTATATAATTAATTTTTGCCAAAGTTTTTTATAATTTTGTTTTATATTGTTTTAAAAACTCTGTTAATTTAGCATAATTTATTAAGAGGATATAGACTAAATTCACTTTTCAATAATACTTATAAAATTCATGTTGTTTAAATTAATTTAGATAAATTTAGATAAAGATATTTCTTATGCTAAGGTTTCATGAAAATTTTGCATAATTGAATTCAAAAAAAGATCATATTTAATGACTTGTGTTAGCATATTATTATTAAATCTTTCTCAATGAAATTGTTTTATCTGAAAAAATCAATAGATGTATATAGGTACTGCTTATATAATTTAATATATATATATATATATATAGATATTAAAATTTTTTTGCATGTGAACACACACACTACACACATAAATTTTTTTTAATATGTTAAAAAAATAACCAAATTGCTAGAAATGCAAGTCAATATAGCAAATAGAGAGTGATGTAGTTACGTATGTAAATCTGACATATGTAGATCTGTTCTTATACAGAGATTACCTGACTTACAAGAAAAATATACTAATTAAAATGGATAAAACTAGAACAAAGAGTTATGAGCATTTTTCTCTTAATTTCATCATTTAATATATATAAATGTGTTTTATATGCTTATTAAGTTAGTTTTAGTTAACAAGCTGGATCTGGATCTGGACTCTCCTTGAAAACTAGAGGTGTAGATCTCAGAATTGAATCCATATCTTCTAAAATGCAAGTGACTGTTCTACTATGGAGCCATCCAACTGATATATAATTATTCTTTAATATCACTATTTTTAATGTTATATTTTTGTGACACACTAGTATTATATAGAGTATGTTCTGGTAAATGTATGTTTTGACTTACATAAAGTTTTATTGAATGATCCACTTACATAAGGTAGAGATTTTCTGTGTTAGCCTTATATAAACAAATAAATTTTATTCTCCGTATAAATTGCATATTACGTATTTGGGAAAAGTATATTTTCTTCATATTGTAATTGTTTAAAACTGAAATAAAATCATTTTTATAAATATTAATTACAGTTTTATAATGCTGTATATGGAAAACTGGAATCATTCAGCAGAAAATGCTTTATAAATATAAACTGAGATTTAATTAATTATGTTAGAACCATAAAATAAATGGCAGACTTCTAATAAAGATCATCATTGTATAAATTAATTTTTATTTTAGAATTCAAGTATGTGGTGATTTCTGGTGTGATTTCTTTCAAGTGTGTGATTTTTTATTATTGATTTTTATTTTATATTCAAGCTAATAAGATATTTTTGCAAATACTTTATTAAAATTTCATCTAATTTTCTCCCCTTTTCATACTGCAGAATATCAAAATAAAAAAAGAGAAGGGGAAATTAAACAAGATAGATACAGTTTTAACATAGAAAATTGCATACACAAAATCATTCAAAGCATATGCAAATTTTTACATTCATAAATATAATAAATAACATCTAACACAAATAATTTTATCTGGTCTGTGGCACTTGTTATAAAATTTTACTGTATTTTGAATTCATTTTGAATGAAACTGAAAATTCTCCATTTTTCTCTGATAACTCACCTATGATGAATGGGTAAGAGGATTTCTGAAATACTAGTTATAACAATGTCTAAAGTTTATATTGGTAGGAAGTATTTAAGTAATTTAAAATTGATATTTTAATAAATATCAATTTTAAATTATTGAAAAGGAAAAAAGACAGATTATTTATGTTTATATTTAGAATAGGGGAAAATACATTTTGAAGACTTTACAATAAAAATAATATTTTAGTATATTTTTATCACATATCATTAATGTCAGTTCTATTCAGTTTTTTCATTAATTATAGTGATTAACATAATTCTTGCAATTGGTGAAATATTATTGTATAAGTTATAACAAAAAATTAATAAAATATTAAAACTAGTCTTCAACTAATTATATTGAAGAGCTTTCATCCAAAACTGATATTTTATTATTCATATATGGTGTTAAAAATAATAAGAAAATAATTTATTAAAATGGATAAATTAATATGATCTGTTTTTAATTCAAGGTACAATTATATGAAGATTTTGCTAAAAGTCAAGCTAGAAAGAATCTTGAAAATACATTTGATGATGATGATTCATCTAGTACAGCAGCTACTTCACATATATTTCAGGTAATTTATATATGAACAGACAATATAAATTTATAAAATATAAAGTGACTATGAATAACTTATTAGAACGTTGCAGTATTTCCAATAGAAATAATTATGATTATTATTTTTGTAAAATGAAAGTGTTTTGTTATTGCAATACATAACAATTGTTAAATGAGAATTTCTATATATTTTTTATCTATTTTCTGAAGAAAAATAAGATTTATAAGATCACCATATTTATTGTATGTGTGATAATTTTTGAATTAATGAGCAGATTTTCATGAAATTTGATAATAATCTTCTACCATTAAAGATAACTTCAATATCTTATCATTTAATGCTTCAGCTTCAATCATTTAAAATGATGAACTTTCATACTTCTGAGATACTTGTAATAAATCCTGAATCCCTATTCATTGAATGTTTTTGAAATTTAGCAGTATAGTCATTTCATTGAAGATGTTCTCAAAGGCACATCAATTAATACAAAAATTGCAATAATTTAAAAATGGTTGACATTGAAACTTCAAAGTTTTACCCTTAATAACTTTTTAATGACTTATTTGATATAAATTTATAAAATATTTCAGGGCAGTTAGAATATTAATGGAAAATTTAAAGCAAGTTTGATTAAATCTGTAGAATTCATCTATTTAAAAATAAATACTCAATTTTCTGAAGTGTCTTTGTAATAACTATGGAACTATTTAATGCATTTCTATAACATATAACGTATAGTTTATGGACTAAAAATATAAGATAAAAATATATGTAAATTCGATATTTTAATCCCAAATCTTTAATAATTTCAAAATAAAGAACACATTCAGAAAGTATCCAATAAATTCTTTCCAAATTGCTTGTTTCAATTTGTGTTCTTAATTTTCATGTTTTTTTTCTTTTTTTTGAAAAATCTCCTTAAATAAAAGCCTTAAAAATTTGTTAATTTTAAGTGCATTTATATTTGTTGCATTTATTTGTAACATGTAATTATTTTATATGAATAACATTTCTGGGTGTTATAAAACAGTGATCACCAAAGTGAATGCATAAGAAATTTTCAGGCGTGTGCATTTTTGCTTGTCATAATTCATGTCTGTTCTGTATTCAGAGCATGCTATTTTTATTCAATGATAAAGAGATATGCAGTTAAAAAAGTTTGATGATTGTTGTTTTATAATGACTATTATTTTAAAAATTATTTTCTATTTGAAAAACAATTCAAATAAAAAAAATTTAATTACAAAATATTTTTATGCAATTAGCTCTTTACAATTTCCAATGGTAATTTTTTAATAAATTTAAATTGTCAGTTGAAACATTTAAATCCTTCTCCATTGCTGAACTACAATAGAAATTATTAAACTTCAAGTTGGAAAAAATAATATTTACTTCTTCAAGTATTATTTTCAAACTGTTTAAAAATTTAATAATAATGAATAATTTTAAAAACAGATTATATTAAATGATGATAAGTTTTTAAACAAATTGATAATTTTATATAAGGAACTGTTAAAATTTCTGCATAATAAATAAACAAGCAACTAGATTCTTTTGATAATAAATAGTTTAAACAGAATTAAAAGAAATATAGTCAATGAAAACAACTTAAGCTTAGATAATGTTCATAGGATTTGGTAAATAAAAACTTTAATATATTTATTCATAAAAGAATACTGCATATGTATAAAACAGTATCCAATATCATTTATATTATAGATTTAAACATATCTCCAAATAAATTTACAGGAATGTATCAGTTTGAGTTATTTTACAATAAAAAAGATATCAATTTAGTGTATTTAATTAATTATTAATATTAGTTTCATTTGTTAGTTTAAATTTTCTCATATAAATAATAATGTTTTAGAAATGATTACAATAAGATTAGAATATTCTTATAGTTAAAAATAAAAAAACAATAAAATTTATAGCATATTTCCCTGATATTATTTGATTTATTAAAGCAATAATTATTCTAAATTTTTAACAGTCAAGTAGTTTATTGTCAGTTTCAAGTACAGTCAATTCTTGAGTTATAAAGTTCTTGAGTAATTAACATAATTTTTTCATAAGTTTTGTTTATAAATAATGTTTGCAACTTAAAAACTATTATTATGAGGCACCAGAAATATCAAAACTACTGCATATGCTGTATTGTATAATATTTTCTATAATTAGACCAATTAGAAGTTTATTTCAAAGATTTGAATAAAAGATTCTAATTACAAAGTGAGCTTGTTTTGATATAAGTGCCACCAACTTGAAATACTGCTCTAATATGCTAAATAACTATATTTTTCATTTGGGAAAATATAATTGTATTAATTTTTTAAAATAAATAAAATTATTTTTTATAAATGTTAATCATAATTTAAAATTGCATTTTATAATACACTAGCCAGGGTACATTACTCAGGAATTTCAGGAACACAATACAGTTTGTGACAACTCTTACACCATCATGACATCAGCATTCTGGCTAGTAATAAAACAATTTTAAATTAGTTAAATGTATTTACAGGTTTGGTAAGTGTGAATTAAGCACCAAATCACACTTTTTCTGACAGTCATTTTTAGAGTGTACTATAGACTTTAACAGTCTATAGTAACCATAGTAGGGTCACCAGAAAGCTGAAGAATGGATAATAAGTCAATAATGAACTATGTTGAAGTATCATTTTGTCATATCATTCATTTATTATGGCATTTGGAATCCATTGGCTTTTTGTATTCAATTTTAATGTTGATTTAACCAGCATATCATGTCACAATGATGTCATCATGGCATCACATATTATGTCATTTTGATGTCATGCATGATAACAATATATCATCTTTTGTTAATCAGGATGATCACATAATCAGACAATGCAACTGTGACTCAATTATAACATAACATAGAGGATCATAACATAACAAGAAGGAAGGATTTATTAATTACATGAATAAGGATTTAAATGAAAGTATTTTTATTTAAATCCTTTGTGTTATATTATAATCAAATGAATCCCAAGATCACTTCTGGTGTGATCTTGTCCCATGATAGTCTATATTATCTGCAGGGCCATGGTAAGTTGTCATGCAAAGTTTGATCCTGAGAGATCAAATGACGCAGATCCTATGCAAAACTGAGACAACAGACAGAAAAACTTTGCATTTTATATATATAGATAGAAAATCCAATAGTATAGAAAAAATGCATTGTAAATCTACAAGATAATTTAATATGTTAAAACTATTAACAGAATAGTGAAGACTTCCAATATAGAAAATCAACTTTTATAAGTATAGTATATACATAAAATGATAAGCTCTAGGTTCAAAGTGGAAAATACTTTATATATACTTATTTTATAAATGGAAGATTATATACATATTATTCAACTTTCATGTCAGAAATTGAAATATGGAATATCCCTTATTTTTGTGTTATTAATCTTTCAAATAAATTTTGCCTTATAATTGGGCTTTTATAATACTTTTATTCGGTATTACAATAATATTTGAATAATTTTTCCACCTCATCAAAAATAGGGATAAAAGAAAGAAAAATTACATGAATAAATTGATAAATCAATGGCATCTTGGAATTGAGAAAATATAGTATTGTATTTATTTTGTATTTTATTTCGATTATAATTAATAATTATTATTTTAATTATCTACAAGATAATTTAAGATGTTAGAATTATTAACAGGCTGGTGAAGGCTTCCAATAGAGAAAATCAACTTTTATAAATGGAAGTGAAAATAAGCAGAAATTGAAATATGGAATATCCTTTGCATTTGTGCAAAACTTTAATAACAATAATTTTATTAGAGTAATTTATATTTTATAAAAATAATGTTATCACTAGAAATTCAACAGCTTTTGTTCATAACAGAAAATTGATAATGAAAAGTAGATAAAAGTGAAATAAACAGTTTAATTATATAACAAATAACATTTTCACAAACAATGTTTTAAGTTTTTTTGCATATTGATTTGGCAGAAAAATTCTTTGATCACGTTATCATTACATCATGAATAAGGATGGCCACTTCTAATGTTGATGCATATTTATAAATGTTAAGCTGAATAAATGTGAAATGTTAATATTGAAAGTTAAATAATAATCAAAATGGGGAAAAAATAGAATTTAAAAAATATAACAATTCACGGAACAGGTGGAAAATATTTGACACTTCACAAATTAAGCTTAGATATCCAATCTCTCTTTAATCTGGAACCATCTAATGTAATTCCTTTATTCATTTAATGTATTTTTGCTTGACACAGCAGTTTTATAGTTCTAATATATATCTTATAGTGGACATATACTTGTAATAAGTAAGATTGTTTCTATAATTGGTTTGTTTATTATCCTTTTAGCTTTATTATAATCCTTCATATTTGAATTCTAAGATTGCTACTCTAACAAGGAATTTATTTTGGTAATTCAGCAATCCTAAATGTAGTTTATAATATAAGAGAATGACCTTTTGAACTTAGTCACTAGCCATCTTAATATCTACCAACAAGTAGAATATACTCTGAATAAAAGATCCAAAAGTAATCCAAGATTGAGAACAAAATTTTTTCATAGGAATCTCAGTTTATTTTTCTTTGGATCACTTGTATAGTATCTGTTTAGATAACATACTTTGTAGCAAACAGAAAATATATCTAGGTGATAAAGATATATCAATAGATACATGTCAGTCTGTTAGTAGAATAATGAAAATCTGCATTCCAAATATCAAAATCAATAGCGTCCTGTATATTTTTAATATGAAGGTAGACTCATTTCCATTATTTAAGACATAAAAGTTACTGTATACCTAAAACTCCAACAGATGTTGTTTTTTGTTGATTTTGATGAAATTGTAGGAATTAAATCAGCATCACATAGTAAATTCAATGGATTTCTTTGATAATACAAACAAACAAATTCTTCTGTTGTAAGGAATCTGTTAAATATATATAGTACTGTGTAAAAATTTGATATTGATTTTCTGTTAATAATTTCAAAATTAATGCATAAATTGATTTAGATCAATGACATCATTTTTTTTAATTTATTGGATGTTCAGTAATTTTATATTTTATTATAGTAATTAAATTATTTGTTCTTACTTTAAATAGTTATTTAAATTATCATCTTTTCAGGCTCTACAGTATTTGCGAAAAGTATGTAATCATCCAAAATTAGTATTAACTAATCAGCACCCAGAATATGAACGAATAAATACTCAGCTGAAAGAACAGAATTCTACCCTATCTGATATTCAGCATGCAGCCAAACTTTGTGCTTTAAGGTAAATAATTTCGTTATAGTAATTATAATCATAATGTACAATAAATATATAATAATGCAACAAAATAAAATAACAAATTCTAAAGCGTGATTACTATATAGATCTTATATATTACAGTGGACTCTCGATTTTATGAATTTGTATGGACCCTCAAAAAAGTTTATATTCAAAAGTTTGTAAATGGGAATGGCATTAATTAACATTAAGGACTTTTTGTGACCAACTAAATAGTTCGGAAAAATTCGAGTCCACTGTATAATGTTTATGATTTGTTCTGTGGTGAAGATTTTTACAATTTAAATAAATTTCTTAAATAGAAGTTATGCATATACATACATACATACATACATACATACATACATACATACATACATACATACATACATATATATCCTGGTGTTTATATAAATAACTGGGGCCAAGATTTTTTCATATAACCTGAATTACTGTCTTAATATTTTAATCAGGAATGGATATTATTAATGATAACTAGAGATTTCAAGAAGTATATAAGAATAGGATCATTGGAGACTTTGTACTAATTTCCCCACCATAACATATTCTTGTTCAGATTTTTACTTTAGTTACAAAATTGGCCATTATTAAATCAATTGTTCTTGAATAAAACAAAAAAAAATTGTAATAATAAATTTTCATCTTACTAAAATATATGAACAGCATATTTCACATCTTAATACTTTTTAAATTAATGGAATTAATGGTTTGTAACAACATATGTAAAGAAAAAAGATCATGGCCTTCCCTAGATTTGCAGATTTTCAGAAATTTTTATCAAAAGTTGAATGAATTTTATAATTTCAACACATGATCCATTTAGATTTTAATTCTAAGAATGCTATTGATGGCTTAAAAAAAATTCCTTTGTATAATATATAACTATTACAAAATTCCTCTGATTATTTAAGATTTTCTGCCATTGAGTTAAATAATCATTCTAATATACAATATGTGTGGTTGCTAATATATAATATTTAATAAAATGAAGTTTATGTATTTATATATACATTATATATATTATAATTATTTTTTACATGTTTTCCTCTACTTACAATGCAATTATATTTTGATAATTGCATTGTCATAAGTCAAAAATGACTGATAATGATAGTAATTTTAAAATTAATAGTAATAGCAGACAATGAAAGATCATCCAAGTGATGAAATTCCCCAGGAATAAGCCTGGATCCTCCAAGGTTGCTTTATCATGCAGCCATTGGCTGATTTTAAATTTTTAATAAAACCAAAAGTGTTTCTAGCCAAAATGCTATGAAAATAGCCAAGTTTGGAAAATCATAAAGGTAATCTCATCTCATGATAGATGGTATAGCCTGTATATATATATATATATATATATATTTGATGGCAGAATATTATAACTTACAGATTGTTAAATTGCCAGTTTCATCAATGACATTAAACTCAAATTCCATAAATCCACAGTTTACCATATCTGACATATAAACAGCAATTCAGAAGAAAATCATTTCATCAACAAAATCTAAGTTTAAATCAACAAATCTGAAGTTTAATTTGTTATGAGAAAAGCTTTGATCAGTTTCATTTTATCCCATATTGCAAATCATGCATTAGTAATGGCAGCCAATATGAAAGTACAGAAGATTTGAAAGAAGAATTTCTATGAAACTGGAAAATCAATAATAATAGATTTAGCTAAACATATTAGGATATTATTGAAAATAAATAAATAATGGTGTAATTTTAAAGAAATGTATGATGCTTAGGATTGATTAATTTAATAGTAGCTAGAAAGTACTATTATTTTACACATCAAATTAAGCCAAAGATTTATATATTATATATTATTTCTTAGCACCAGTGCCAGGCTGTTGAAAGATCTTGGGAATTTTTCATGATAAATAAAAATCTCCTTGAAGATTTTTCAGCAGCCCAATACTTGTGCATAAGAAATAATATTTAATATATAAATCTTAGTAATGTGTAAAATAACAGTACTTTCTAGCTCTCTCTTGATAACATGCTGCACATAACTACATTTTTAATTATGTTAAATTTAGTAATTAATTATTTTTTAATTTTACATATAATTAATTAATATAAGGAGGATTAATTACATGTACATAATTATTATATTTTTACATTTTTGTATGATGATTTACTAAAATATTTAAATCTTTATATCATAAAAGATGCTTCATTTTGTTGTTCCAATTCTTAACTGCTTTGTGCTGTACTGATGATAGTCTTGCATATGACAAAAAACATTTTGTGTCTTTAAATGAAAACTTTTTATTTCTGTGATTAGAGATCTTGTATGAAGTTATTTTAGATTTAAATACAGATTCAATATTGTGATTAACAAGCTACCAACAATCATGTGGGTGTGAGAAAATATAACAATTATTTAGACTTACTTATTATTAAAATGTGAAACAAGTGAGCTATTGCTCAAATATAAAACATTAGGAGTGATCTTAATGTTTTTTCAGTTTTCAAATATAAAAAAAATAATAGGCCTATTTTGTCACTAACTACTCAAATCACTATCACTATCAGTCATTTGTTGCTATAATTACAGGTTTAGCTATTGATGTTTTTGTGAGTTTAATTTAATCACTGATTTAAATTATTATTTATGCTTAATTGATGCTGATGAAACACAACCTGATCTTAAATGATACTTTAAATGCTAATTTTTGCTAAATTTGATTGACAAAACTACCCAAAAATTCTTTAATAACAATTCCATTCTTTGCAAAGTAAAGTCTGGGAGAAGTTAAAGGTGTATATATATATAAATGAAATGGTATATGAATTACTGAATAACAGATCTTTATTTTTATGTTTCTCTTTTCTTAAGCTATGAAATAAACATTTATCTCTTTTCTCCAAATAATATCTGGATGTTTTATGATGTTAGATTAAAATTAATAAATTAAACATTGAAACTTAGGTATAAGAAAATAAAAATGATATTCTTCAAGATAAAATTCAACAAATGTGTTCCTATTAAATTTTTCAATATAAATGCAGATTCTTAAAAGATTACAAAGATTAAATCTCAGTTATAAATAGTTTACTTACCTTTCAATATAGTTTTATATGACTAAACACTACTCTAGAGCAAGAGATATTATCATATTTTTTTTTATAAAAATCACTAACTTTATAAATATATGATCAAAAAGCTTGATTAGTAGTTATAATAACTTTGTTATAAAGACACAATAAAGTTTTTGAATTTTTTCATGGCTTTAAACATATTTAACAAATATTAAAATAAACAAAAGAAATTATATTATGAATTTATTTTTGTTTTTGAATATTTCAATTATATTTGCATTTGCTTTACATTAGAGAGCTTTCATCATATGAGATAAAATCACTACAATGAAAGATAATGATTTAATTTTATTATAAAAATAAGTATTTTAAATATATTAACTTAAAATATTTTTTTATATTGTAGGCAATTATTATTGGATTGTGGTATTGGCACAGAATCCCTGAACAGTAGCACAGGAACAGAATCTGTAGTGAGTCAACACAGAGCTTTGGTCTTTTGTCAACTAAAGAGCATGTTAGACATTTTAGAAATAGACTTATTCAAGTAAGTTATTTATGTGCATATTTTTATCAGTTATTGGTTTAAGAATTTGATTACATAAATCAAAAGGAAAACAAAACTTATTACAAAAGCACTTCATAAAATTCAAAAGTATATTCAATTTTATCCTTACATATAAATATAATAAAGATATAAAAAGGAAGAATACTTTATCATTGTGTGTAATCTATTACTCAATAATTATAGTCAATGTTATTTTAAATATATTTTGAAATAATTTTTTAATTTTATTACTATATCAAAGCACATTTCTAGTTTGTATATAGCATGAAATTCTTAATAATAAGTAGAATAACACTTAAAATTGATTACATAGTTTATATGAATTAGAATTATATTAAACAGATTTCCAGCATTTAGAAAAAAATGAAGAAAAATATGTTTATTATTCACTTTAATACAAATCATTGAAGCTACATATAGTTCTTTATAATAATAGAATTGTATTTAATAAGGTTAACTAGCAGTTGATGAAGGATTGGCAATGATCCAAAAATGTTATTGGTGTTTTATATTATAGTGAATAATAAACAATTTTTTTTGGCATTTTTTTTCATGGTTTCAAAAAGGAATAAGTATTTTTATAAAAGTAATAAGCACAAAAATAATAAATATGTAATATTAGACAAATCTTTGCCTAATATGTGAAGTCAAAAAGAAGAGTAAATATTGAATATATTATTGATAGATTGCTCTAGAAGTTTTTCCATTTATCTAATTGCATATTTTTACATTGGTATTTTTGCTAATGGCACATGATGTCTTTCTCTTTCTTTGGTATATTTTAAAATCCAGCACTTCTCAATCTTGAAGATATCAAATTTCAGAGTATTTATTGAATTTGAAAGAATAAATTTCAGATTATGAAGTTTTGGATTTAAAAATGTATCTTAGAGATTATTAATTTTCTAAATAGCAAATAGTCTGTATATTAAAATATTTCTCAATGATTAAATAAGTTATACAATTCAATAAGAACAGATTGCAAATTTTTATTAAGTAATCTAAAATCTTTAATCTCACTTTTGAATTGATACAAAAAGAATTAAGAATTTCAAGTTTTTTTAATTTTTGAAAGCATTTTATCAGTTATGATTTTGTTAAGCAGTTGGAAGTGATTTAAATAGTTGTTATAAATTGATGTAATAATTTTCTTTTTCTGTATGGAGAATATTATAATGCTCTTTATATATAAAATTAAATTTAATAAAATTAAATTATATAGAATCTTAAAAAATTAATTTTTTTTTAATTTTTTAAGATTCTATTTTAAATAAAATAATAATAATCATACTTAATTAAAAATTTTTATTATATATTATTTCTTTTTATTAGAACTCATATGCCTTCTGTCAGTTATCTGAGATTAGATGGAAGTATTCCTCCTGGCATGCGTCATACTGTAGTACATCGGTTCAATGCTGACCCATCCATAGATGTATTGTTATTGACCACACAAGTTGGAGGTTTGGGATTGAATTTAACTGGTGCAGATACAGTGATATTTGTAGAACATGATTGGAATCCTATGAAAGATCTTCAGGTAAATAATGCTATAGATTCATATAATTTATTTTTAATTTAAGTTCATAGGAATAAAATTAGCTTAACATTTTGACAATGCCTATGTTCAATCTATTGTTGCCATTTGCTGCAGGAGGCTATACCCAATTCAAAAGTGGACATATGGGGAAACTCTATTCCAATACTTCTTAACTGTATTCCATGGAATACTGGTATTCTGCAAATTTATCACAAGTATTCCATGAAATTATGAAATACTAGCAGGGATAGCCAGCATTGCTCAGGAATTTCAGATACATAACTCTTACTTCATCATGATGTCAGATACCTTGGCTAGTTATTAATAATAATAATAAACCAAAATTTAATTTTAAGCAACAGGAATGAATTTAAATATTTGATTAATGTGAATTAAACCACTAAATCACAGATATACTTTTGTCAGTGGCCATTTTTAGAACACGCCACATATCTTACATATTGCCTTCTGAAAGCAAACTTTAAAATTTTTTCATTATTTATATTTGTAACCATGTCTGCCATTACACTAATAATTAAGGAAGAAATATTTGAATTACATTATATCATTATTTCTTTGAGCAATAAGTTTGCGTTTGTGACAATTGACACAATCAAATTCATCATGCTTCAAATTATGTTCCAACTTTCAAAGAGAAAATTGAATTTATATAAAACATAAATTAACATTAGCAACCAGATGGCTGTAAGACTGAAAGACTGTGGTTACTGCAGGATCAGAAAAGTATCCAGTTATTACTGTATCATAATATATTTTGTTATTTGTAATTCAAATGACCATTAAAATTACTTCAAAATTTTAAAAGACTTGTACATCAATAAAATAAAAAAAAAGGATTAGATATTAAATTTACACATACTTATCATTTTAAAAAAATCATATACATTTTGAAACTTCATAAAAATAGCAATGTTATCTACAAATATAATTCCTTTTGGAATTTAATATTCAAATACTACAGTTCATGGTAATCTAACTTGCGTATTATCAAAAGTAAGTCCAGTACACAGCAGTAATGCAAGTAAAACTCTGTTATATTTGCATTTAGTGCTGTGTACTGGACTTAAGAAGAATATTTGAATATTAAAAGTATCATAAAAAAATCTTAACATTTCAACAAAATAAAAATTTTGTTGGCCTCCTGTGACAATTTACAAACAAAGGGGGAATGCTGTCAAAGTGTTAAAGAAGAAGAAGAAAAATTATTTTGAATAAAACCTAAATTATTTATTTATTTATTATAAAGTTCAAACATTATATAATTTAAATGCAAATGATTGAACTTTTTATTTATACATAATTTATAATTAATAAACAATAAAATAAAATTAAAATTATATTAAAATACTATATAATAAGTTTTGAACTTGAAGAGATTATTTTCTGCCTAATTTACAATATACAGTATTCCATGACTTACACAAATAATTTGGACTGAAGTTTTTTACATAATTCATATTCTGTATAAGTCAGAAAAATAATTTTTTAACAAAAATTCTGAATTAAAAGCTACTGAGGTTAAGTGATCTGTGATGATTGTACTTATACAATATTATAATATTATATTGTTCCTTAATTGGAAGAAAAGCAATGCTGCATAGTGAGATATCATACCAGTAACATAATGCTTAAAATCAATAAACAATGTGCATAACATAAATAAATGAAGTAACATAAATTTTTAAATGTTGTAAACTAACAGATTCAGACTTTTAATTTGCAAATGCCTTAAATGTTATAGTCTATACTTCAAAAAAAAAAAAGTTTGGAAAATTTTTTACATAAAGTTGGATTTTTAGAAATTAGATTTAAATTAAAGAATGCCTGTAATTTAATTTGTATAAATCTTATGTACATCTTAAAAAATATTGTATTTAGGTACAGGCACTCTTTAGTTATGAACATAATTCGAACATTCCTAAATCAGATTGTTTCCACTTCAGATACTGCTGTTATTTTTCTTCAAAAGTACTGAAATAACTTTAAACTATATATTGTATATTGTAATATATTTCATAATTGGCCAATTAAAATTTTCTTATTTCACAGATTTTAATGAAAAGTTCTGTATATAAAATGAGGAATTTTTGGTATAATTGCTGCCATCTTGAAATACTGCAGTAATACATTAACTATGTAATTTTACATTATATAGTTGCTAGAGGATTTTGTTATTATATTATTTAAAATTAATGACAAGTTTTTGAAATTTTATAAAATTTGAAAATGAAATTTCACATTTATAAGTATGAATGTTTATATTGTATTTAGTTTCCATAAAAATCATTCATATAAGTTAATCAGTTCCAGGAAAATCTTTAATCTTTTTATATTATATAAATTATTATTACAATATTGTTGTTATTAAATATATTATCATTTTTCATTTAATAACATTTTTATTATTTGAAATATGAAGAAAATATTCAGTTAATTAGAACTGATAATTTCAGAAATGCTGCATTTAGATTATTGATTAATAATCAAATTACAAAGAATTATAGATATATATTTACGGTAATCAATTATGTATAATTGCTTTGTTTAAAAAGATTAATCAAGTATTTATGATGTAAAAAATATAAAAAAAAAATTACATACAGTGTGTATATATTCTTAAAAATGCAATATATAAAGTTTCTATTATTTCAAAACATCATCATTATTGTTTTAACATGATATTATTAAGCATCTAATAAGAAATAATAATGATAAGATTTTTTTTCAATCCCTAATAAAAAACAATTATTTAAATACGGGTAGTTCTCAGTTTGTGAATTCCTGGATTTTTTCAAATATGAAGTATGTAGTGAATCAAAAATATGAATATTTATTGCAATAAATGAATTCTAAACATTCATAAAAAACATTTAAACCCACATAAATAGCTATATAATACTGTATAATTGGTTTTGTAGCAGAAACTCCATCTGCATTGATATCAGAAAATTCAAAATGAAAACTGAGAAGCAGAAGTAACACATTCTCTGGTGTTAGTAGCATCTAAAATTAAATAACTTCTGTTCCTGGATTTAAGATATTACATTAAAATTTAACTATTTTAATGTATCTAAAATAATTATCGTGTACAGGAAGTTCCTGCCGTTATGAGCTAACTCATTCCTCCTTTATGAGCAACACTTCCTAAAAATAAAAATAGAAAAAAAAACTTGATAAAAACAACAGTGAAATGTAATTTATAATATCTACAAAACTTGGTAGCAAAAATAAACAATGAAAAATTAATTATTAAAATCAGATAAAATTTAAGTTGGTTTCGTATACATTATATGCTAGATTGGTTAATTAATTATGCCAGCAAATTTCAAAGGCCTTCATTATAAAACTTACTGCAGGCTGACTAATACTCATAACAAGGCCATCTATAAATTTAAAGAATGGGGTTCAGCGGACCTGTTCAATTTTAAAAATCTGGAGGTTTGGAATCTGGAATTTAACCTGAATCAATCTATCAATATAACATTTATCACAAAAAAAAAAGACTTTATTATCTTTCTATTATGAAATATCTTTCTTTTCTATCACTTTTATGATCTGCAGATGTAGATATATATATATCATTTGCAATTTTTCTCTGAAATTTGCAATTAGGAAATTTTGTGCAGGTGCTTTTTTAAGATAAATTTCTTTATAATAATTAATTTCATTTCAGATATTTCAGGAAAAATTCTTGAATTAAAATAAAACAATTAGCAGAAGTATTATATGCCACATGATTGTATTATTTCATAAACATATGAATTTCTATTGTAAATAAATAACATCATAAATACTTAAATACAAATAATTGTAAGTTGGAGTATCATATGATAAATGATGAATTTTTGTAGTAATTTTTGGCATTCTGATTTTATTTTGTGCTAATAATTGATACTTGAGAAATAAATGTAATTTATTTGAATGAAATAAATAAACTCTTAAAAGATTAATAATTTTAGCAGAAATTTGAATGAAAAAGAATGAACTTTTAAAATATTTTTTTAAGAATGAAATAGAAAACAATAAATAAATTGACAAAAATGTATATTGCTAATTTAGCAACAATAGACAAAATATTTTTTTATGAATCTGAAATATATCAATTAGCTTGGAAAACTTATATTTTACTTTAACTTTAGTTCCAGAGAAATATGGAAATGGTATTTTTTTGAAAATTGAATCTTTATTAATTAAAAATACACGTATTCCTCAAGTTACAAACATTCTAGTTACATTCATACTTAAAAACATGCAATTTTTTTTTTTTTTTTGAAATTTTCTCAAATTTCAAAAAATAAAAAAATTCTTGATTTTTTTTGAAATTTGAAAAAAAAAATTTTTGAAGATTTTTTTTGAAATTTTCTCAAATTGTAAATAAATAACAATATTGTATTTTTTATTTAATACAATATTGTATTTTTTATTTTTTTTGTAATTTTTGTAATTTTTTTATAATTTTGTATTTTTTTTTGAAATTTTCTCAAATTTCAAAAAAAATCTTCAAGAATTTTAAACATTATGATAGCAGAATGTTTTAGCAAAAAATATAATACAAAATTACACAATTATTTACATAGAGCAGTATTTTAAGATTGCAGAAATTACACAAAAGAAACTCTTGTTTTATAATAGAAATTTTTTATTCAAAACTGTGAAATAAAAAATTTTTAATTAATTTAATTATAAAATATATTACAAAGTAAATATATAAAATGATTTCAGTACTTTTGGGGGTCACATAACAATAGTTTTTGAGTTGCAAATTAAACTTACAAAGAAAGTAAGTTCTTAATTCAAGGAGCACTTATACATCACCTTTTATCTATTTTGAAAACTTTACATTATTACCAATATATATTATAGTCATTACTTCCAGTTCACAGTCTTGAAGTACATCTTATAAAGATTGTATGAGATGTATTTCAAGATTGATGTGATGTATTTCAAGATTGTGAGCTGGAAGTATACCTTTTTATTTTTTTATATAGCATTTACACTAATTTCTAACAATTATACAGATAATTTCTAACATTATATAAATGTTCTATAAACATGATGATGTAACAATTACAACTTTTTCTCAAATCATCTTTTATAGTTATATTAAAGAAGATCAGATTAAAAACCAAATTGCCAAATTTCTGTTCATCATTTTCAAATTAAAATTAGATTGTTTAGAAAGTAAAGTATTTAAATAAAATTTCAAATTTCAAGGCTAAAATACAGAATTTAAGATATTAATTTTTATAAAATTATTCATAAATTCTTCAAAATAATTTGATTTATTTATTTAAATTGATATATTGAATAAGTTCATTAATACTAAAATGAAATCATAAATTTATTGTATCATATTATTTTTTTGAGTACAATTTTAAATTAATATAGGCCATGGATCGTGCTCATCGTATTGGACAGAAAAAAGTGGTTAATGTATATCGTTTAGTAACAAGAGGAACTTTAGAAGAGAAGATAATGGGGTAAGATTAATTTCTATTATAGTGGTACTTCACAATTCAACACTAATCCATTGTTGGACAAGTATCAAATTGACAAACTGTCAAATTGTGAGACAATTTTTCCCATATAAGATTATAAAAAATAAATCAATTCGTTTTTAGACCTCCATCCCACTCTCTTAATGAATGAGATGAGAGAGATATACTATATTATTAACTTTACTGTATGTATTTTACTATTGTATAACACACTAAATTATAAAATATATTATTTTATACAGAATACACACAATTTATTAAATTTTAGATATAGGAATAAAGTCTTCTTTATCCTATTCTTTGAATCTGTGAAACCAGCCTCAACTTGCTTTAAATTCCTCAGTTTGATCTAAGGTACATCCTGGAGTTTTCTTCTGCAATTCTTAAAAAAATTAATGTAGCCTTCTCACAGATCATTGCCTTAGTTTCTGAATCTCTTTCCATCTGTCTTTATCTAATCCAGGTGAAAAGCAGTTTTTCCATTTCTTCATTGATTAAAGATCTGTTTTTGTCAGAAATCTTTGTTCCTCCCAGACACTCTAGCACCCATAATCTCTTTCTGTTGAAAAACGATTGCCAAGTTGTCCTAGAATGCCATAGTCTTGAGCTACAGCTGTAATTGTAAAAATATATATATAAACGAACTTGCTATTATACAAACTACAACTTAAACTACCACTATTAGCAAGTATACTTAATTTTATTACAATAAAACGTTTTCAGACCTACAATATGGTCCCTCTTCAGTACATATCTCAAATAAAACAACATACAGCACCTGTTCTATGAAACCTGTTCTGAATTTTGCATAAGTTAGAAAAAATAATTTTTTAACAAAAATTTTGAATCAAAAACTCCTGTGTTGATGGACTCTGATGATTGCATCTATATAATGTTGTAATACAATAAGTTCTCTGATTAAGAGAGAGACAATGCCACACGGAATAATACTGTGCAGTAATACAATACTTAAGATCAATAAATTATATACAAAATATAAATAAATTAAAATAACACAAATTTTTAAATATTGTAAACTAATATGTTCATACTTGTAATTTACAAATATAGGTATTCCTTAACTTACAACTACTCATACTTAGGATGGTAACATAATCAGTTAATTCTGTAATTGTTCAATACAATTCAATGGGTTCAAATCCCTGACCCAATGGGTGTGATATATGGAAGAATGATCTTTTCTGTGCCTAGTTCTTGTAGTTTTGTGTTCTTTATATTTATCAAGATAATTTACAGTGTCCTGGTAAACATTCATAGTGAGAAATCCATAAATTTTGGGCATTTATGACTTATGACCGTTCCGACTTACGACAATGAGGTTCAAAACCAAACTTTGTCATAAATCAAGGGCAGTCTGTACAGTATGTATTTATATTCTGTATCCAAAAAAAATTATAGAAAATATTTTATATAAGTTCAAAGATTAAGGAAATAAAAATATACATAAATTAGATAATATCTGTATATAATCTTTCTGTTTCTCTTTCAAAATATATTAAATCCTTTTAAACAGTGAGATCAATTTCAGATTTTTACAACAATATTCTCTAATATTTAATTCAATTACCGTATTTATTCGAATCTAAGCTGCCATCGATTCCAAGCTGCATCCCAAATTCTCAATACGTTTTTGTGAAAAAATAACAAATGGTGTAAGGCGCAGTTTCCACTGAATGATTTTGTACAG